>JXWZ01000664.1:0-23699 GCA_000956215.1 Anopheles farauti No. 4
TGACAGGCACATTGTGGCGATGCGTCGTGCCTACCTTTCAGGCGCTTCCGGTCGCATTATCAGCCGTTACTTATCCGTGCGTGCCGGTGTTTCCCCGTGTTGATGATGCTTCACATCGTGGCTCCCGTGGCAAATCCACCCCCCCCCCCCTCCTCCACCCACCGGTGCCGATGCAGTCAGCGGGCTGCATCGACCGCACGAAATGTTTGTACTTCCGCGTCAATGGGCATTTCGGTTCGATTTTGCGCGCATCGACAACAAACGGCACGGTGTCGCTTTTTCTCCTTTCTATTTGCTGTCTAGCGCGGTATTGGACGTGTCTTTGTGTGTGTGTACAGTGACCGTCTCGAGTAACAAAACAACCAACCGCTCGTGGTTTTCGTTTAATACGAATAAATATTTATATTTGTTTAATATTTAAAAAGAATAACATTCTAAAAATCAAACATTTAAATAACAAATCTGCTTCGAATGTGTACATTTTTTAAGTTAATTTCACTACACCATTCCCATATTTATGGTTTTTTTACTAATCTAAAAACTATACACATATCCGTGTTAGAACGCAGGGTTCTTCAGCCTTTTAAATAATGAAAAGTATTTAACAAAAAAAAAACAAATTAAATTAAATTTCGATTGAAATTTACTGTAATGACTACCGACACTGGTTAGCCACTCGGCAAAGCACTTCGAACTAATCCAGCGTCGAGTGCAACAGTCGGTGATGCGGTTGGCCTGCCATTCAACCGGAATGCGGATGGAATGCGTGACTGTTGCTCGGCCCAGGAAGGAGCGAAAAAAAAAACATAACAAAACTACATCAAATAACGATAATTGATGCACACTAAACCAGAAAACGGAACTGCAGGCAGACACAATGCGTAAACGGTGCGAGATAATAATCGTCCTTCGGTGTGGGGCTGTGGAAAGGTAGCTCAAGCGTGAAAAGTATTTACAGGGTTAACCAGCATTAGAATGTTTAAAAAATATGGAAGCACAACAACTCGCACGAAACACAAATGTGGCAACAAAATCAAGTTTCATCTGTTTTCTGCTATATTGTTTATGATCCATCCTAATCCTGTATCGTAGGTACGAAATTGGCTTTTTATATTCCTGAAATTCAGTTTAAAATGAGATATTGAAAATTAAAATAAAAAATAAAATATATTTTGGAGTTTTCTAATATATGGAAAAAAGTTAAAGAAAATTCTATTTTTCACTTAACATGTGATTCTGACCCGGTATTATAGGGTAATAATTCAATCCATCATTCAAGCCCGCTGATAATTGGGTGTTTTTTTTAAGTATTGCCTACATTTAGGCGTTATTATTTTAATATATTTTAATAATTATTTCACGGAAAATTTATCCACCAAATGATAGTTTACGCTTTCGACGTAATGATGGCGGTGGAAAAGAGGATTGAAATTTCTACACCAGGAAAATACTAAACGCTTTGTTTTGAAATCATGAGTAGTTCATAATTGTTTTTTTTTTTCGTCTATCGATAAAATGTGGTAAAATATTGCCATCATTTTATAATGCATAATTGATTGAGTGCTAGCGAATACTTGCACAATTATTCTACACCGAACCGCCATGTTATTCCTTCCCAATTACGTTGTAATTCCAGCGCCGAACAAGATAAATTTGTACCACGCTGAGGTTTTCCTATGGCTCCCTCCCTCCCTTTTTCTAACACCACGCCCTTCGCACCGGTTGCATAATTAATCATCAGCATGCGAAACCCCCTCACCCGACGGATGGGCGGGCCGGGTGCGGAAATTAATTTCAAACGAAACGGGCCCTCCCCCTCCAGCTCCGTCCCGCCGAAACGAGCTTTGACCGCAAACGCCTAAATTTATGCAGCGATATGTACGCTCGAGCGCATTTCCCGATTCGGGGTGTCCGGCGTTTTCTGGTGCGCGATTTTTTCTGATACGTTTTTTTTTTTATTTCTGCCAGAGCCACAGCCATTTCCTGCCCAGGGGTTGATTGGAAATATTCACACCATTGCATCTGACTTGCTCCCGGCTTTTGTTGCGTTTCTTTTTTTCGTTTTTTTTTTCGAGCTCGATCTGATTTTTGGGCTCTCTCGCGCGTGCTTCACTCATGTTCGGCATTACCCGCGTCCTTTCCCTCCATCCACACACACACACACACACCGGCGGAATGGAGTAAATTTTCTAGTTGACTTCATATTTTCCCTTTCGCTCGGGTGCAGCAAATCGCGAAAGCCGGCCACACGTAAAAGTGACATTCCGGTTCGAAGGACCAAAAGAACGGTAAGGCAAGAACGCACAAAGGTAGCAAACGAAAAAAAAAAACAGAAATATCGGCCGAAAAATCAAATACCGGCAGAAAGCTCGCGAAAAACTTGCAACAGGAAGCCTAAGGCGTGAAAACTCCGACCACTAGGTTCAGTTCACTAAAAAAAAAAAAAACAGTGACTCCAAACCGAACAGCACGTCGACGAAAAATTGGCCGGTGCCGAATAAATTAAAGGAGTGCACTAAAAGAAAAAAAAAACAAAAAAATAAAAAAAGCATAATCCGTGGTTTTTATCGCAGTGAAGCGGGCGGAAGAGGGGGGGAAGAAGGGCCCAAATGGAATGGAAACGAACGCGCGCCGGTCGAGCGGAGCACAAAACTAGCTAAAGGCATGTTGCAAAATGACTGAAGCACGCTTTTGAAGGAGCATATAAAAAAAAAAACAACATTCGCGAACGGATTACGAAATTTGCTTCGCCGGTGGCTCTGAAAATTGGGTTACAGCAAATGTGCGTTGCCGCCACGCTAATGGGTCCTATTTTCTCACCGATTGCGCTTCACGGTTTAATATGTTCAGCCCCTCACCCACCTCCACCCGCGCTTGCAGTCGTCGATTTGTGCTACCTTGCCTCAAATGCGCTTTACACCTGCTTTTAGTATTTTGTTTATTTTCGGTTCGCTTTTTTTCCCCCAAAATCTTAAATCGCTCGAAATGTGACCTCTTCCACCCTCTTCGGTCCGGGTCGTTCGCCGTTCATTTCCGTAGCGGAAATCAGTAAAAATAAATAACGAATCGTTTCGCATCGAGGAGGTGAAAGCGAACGAAACGGAGGATAAAAAAAAATATTTATATTCACCGCGCCACGAGAACGGCCGGCCATCGAGTCACTGGACAAAGGGAAGCAAGGAATAAAATATAAATTTAAAGGGCATTTTGAAGTGCAAGCGCTCTGCTGCTCACCGTTTCGCATTTACCGGCTCGAAGCCATGGCAGTGGGTGGTGGTTGTGGTGGGCGGAAGGAAGAAAGAGGGACCGAACGAATGAACCAAAAATAAAAAAAGCGTGATCTCGGTGATAGACGCACCGATGTACGAAAAAAAAAATCAAAAAAAAAAAACCGGACAGATAAGCGAACGAACAATTTGCCACAAAACGAGTCGATTTCGCGAATGATGGGAAGGGTGGGGGATAGGGGAAGGGGTCGAAACGGTGCCAGCGAAGCCCGGATCGGTTGACCACGCGGTTGCACATAAATTTTGCGCTCATAACAATAATTATTCCAGTTGGAAAAATAAAACACTTTTAAATTAGCGCGCATCAATTTACAATCGGGTCGGGCACGGGTGCCATTTTCTTTTTTTTTCTTCTTCTCTCCCAAATCCAACCCCGTGCCACCCTCGGTTCGGATCGCATCGTGCCGGTTCGGTGCTAAAACTGGACCCCATTTGCAGCAGGCTGGAGCGGAATAAAACACCTTAAATTGTTGGTTTTTATTTCGCGCAAGAAAAGATATGAGAAAATTTTGGAAATATTTTTTTCTAAATTTATTTTAAGTAATTGCTACTTGTTCAAATTTTTGCCAACGAAAATGCTAACCGGATTGCATAGTGTCAGGATAATTTGATGATCGCGAATTTCGATCCGTTTAAGAGAACTTTCCACTCGATTAGTAGGGCGATTTAACAATTATTTAATTTTAAGGTATAGAGATGAAATAATCATCAAAAATGAAAAAAACTAGACATAATCAAATATATTTTTTTTTACAAAGCCTCCCTTCGGTCAAAACTTTTTTAAAAATCATTGTTTAAAATCATTTATGCTTGGAAAAAAATCGTGCGAAAATAGAAAATAAATACAAATAAATAAAAAATTTTTTTTCAATAAAAAAAAGAGAACTAAATTAATTTCTCGTTTGCTAAACGTTTTCATCCAAACAGGGCCCCAGAAATCCTATTTGCGCTCCTAAAGGTATGCAATCCGCGAAGCCACTAAAAGCAAAATGGTCAAATGCAGTTTGACATTTCGGGTATTGTTGTAAATCTATTCGCCTTCCCCCGAAAAGTATGCAACCCGCATGACAAACGCCACCTTTCGCCAGTTGTTCGTGGCGGTAGAATGATTGCCAGTTGCTTAAATTGAATTGCATCGTCGGTGGGCCGGCTGCTGCCAATCGACGTTTCTTTTCCTGCTCCCGAACCGAAAAGGGTTAATCGTTCGGTATCGGTTGCGTTCAGTGCCGAAGTTCCAGCGGTACTGCAACCCGGCCTTTTTGCCGGACCGCTCGGCCAAATCCTGCCACCACTAACTCGCCACTAAGCTGCCGGTTTGCTCGGTGAAAGCGAGCTGAAGGTGGAGGATTTTAATCCTCTCCGGCGAGATGCAACCGGCGCAGCGCTACGACGTGCTAGTTTGGTGCGTAACGAACGAGTTCGTGCTGATTCGGGCATTAGATAGCCATACGGTTGGAGTAATCCTTACAGGCTGTTACTGCTGTGCCATCCTGCAAACGCTAGCCAAGGAACTCGTTTGCTCTAAGTCTTTCCAAGAATATTCCCTCATGATTGATAAACGATCCGGACGTTTCGAAGTGCTTTTTAAGCATAAATTGAAAACAGCTTACTGAAAAAATTAAAAAAAAAAAACAAATCTTTCAATGTTTGCGAAATAAACCCCAAAAATCGCGTTAACGCCTAAAATTATGCAATTTTTTGTTATTTTAACCATACGAGCAATGTTAAAGGTTTTTTTTTGTTGTTTTTTTTTTTTTTCTTCATTTTTTGAGCCACTTTTTCCAGCCTTTCCAAGCTCGCAATGTCCATCGGATGGGTTCGTTCACTCGCACCCACACCCACACGCCCGGATCGCTTTCGATTCTTTTATTCGTCAATTTTCCGGCGCAACGAGGCAGCGAGCCTTTCCCCCGCTCCGTCGCCGAAACATGCAAATTCAATTACCGGCTGCTCCTGCTCCCCCTTCCCCCTTCCTCCCCCTCGAGACGTACGCACTCATCACTTAATTCTGCCCTCAGGTGCACGGCGAAGACGTGCGTTCCGACCGCCGGCAAGCGTTTCATATACGATTTACATAGCAAATGAACAAATCTTGCCCTCGGCTGGCTTCTTTCGACGCCGGACGTCCGCACGAATGTCACTTGTTTCGTCCTGGGAGCGAACGGAGCCCGACGCATTTCGAACGCAGAGACGATTTAATTAAAATTTTATGAGACAATTCCGAAAGCCCTTCGTCGCCGGTTTGCCGGACGGCCGGCAAGTTGTTTTTATTATTGGATTATTTTTGTAATTTCCATCACCGCCACGCTCCTCCATCCGACCGGATGGCGCACCCGTCCCCGGTCTGTTGGCTATCGGGGAAAGGGTTGGAGATTTCACGGGGCTCCTCCCGTACGGCCCGCTTGCAAACAATCCGTCCCCTTCTCGTCCCCAGCCCGGACGGTTTCCTCAGCTCATTAGCAATGCTGTGCTTCGTTTCCTTTTGCTGTTTGCGAAACCAGTGCACCCGGACATATGCTGCCCTTGTTTGGGGACCCGGTGTTTGCGGCTAGCGTCCGGAGCAACCCAGCCACCTCCCGCCCGGGCCGTTCGTTATCGAGCACGAAAATAATATCACCATCGTCACGGTCATCATCGGTCGGCATCATTATCATTCCCTGCATCAGGTGCACGAGTCAATCATCCCGGCCCGGTTCGACCAACCGGGTGCCGATCGCAAGCGTCCTGAGGTTATGTGCGGCACGTACACGAACGGATATTAAGCTTTGCACCGAACCGAACGTTTCCCCCATTGCACTGCATTACACGGTGTTGCGTGCGGTCAGCGGGGCAGGCCCGTTCAGTTTCACAACAACACCAGTTTTCAAACATCGCAACGTTCAGCAAACGCGTCACACATCAAATCTTCGATTAAGAGATATTAACGAAGTTATGCGCAGAAGCGAAGTGTATCGACTAGGAGCGCAAACAAAATTAAACCGTTTTGAAAACCGACTTCAACACTCCTGGCGCCTAACAGTATGCAACGGCGTTGGGTTCCATGTTTTAACCTCTGTGCCAAAAATTAAGTGCTTTTTTGCACGTTCGCTACGTAGCACTTTTTTATTTAGATTTTTTTTTTGCTAGTTGTAGTTGTTGAGGCGATTTTACAAATGTAAAAAAAATTAAATGTTTCATACATATTTAAAAAAAAACTTTCGGAAAGACTCAAATGCGCTTGGCAAATCTTTAAAAAATTTAAGACGGAATTAAAAACGTAAAAGAAAAATTTAAAAAATCAAAAGACGGTTGAAAAATATTAATGAAATCGTATAAAAACTAAGAGAATTATTTTAAAAAATCAAACAAAAGGTTTACAAAAATGTGAGAAAATTGAAAAAAATATTCAAGCGAAATTTTGTAAAAATTGTGCGAAGATTTTTTTTAAATAATTGCAAAACTGAAAAAAAGAAAAGAAAGAGAGATTTTTATCAGTATGGAAAATGTAAAAAAAATATGAAAAATATTTAAAAACATTTGGGAAAAACGTTAAAAAATAAAAGACGTTTATAAAAACATACAGTAATTGGTGTAAAAAGACAAATGTTCATGATTAGTTGTAAAATTTTGTTCGAAAGCAACCTCTATAAATTGATATATTTAAACATTATATCAAGCACTGAGCGGATTGCAATTAGTTTTTAAACATGCAACTGAATTAGTGGCTCGGAAAGCCTTTTATTTCCCCGCAGCCAATTACGGACGCAATCTATTCGCCTCTAATCTCTTTCGGTTTTACTCCCACTGAGTGGGTGGGGGGGGGGGGGAAAAAAAACCAACAAATAAATCCTTCAACACGTTGCGATCGCCCGTGATCCATCGGAAATTCCGGCTCAAATCAATCGCTGCACATCGCGACGCCGCACTAAATCGTTACTGTTTTATTCATAGCGAACGGTCTTTCGGATTACGAGCCGCGTGGGTTGTGTAATATGCAGCGTGGGCAACAAAAAGCGAGCGAAAAAAAAATAACAAAAAAAAAACAAAGAAACACCTGCGGGAAAAAAGCGAAATTATTAACGATATTTTCCACTAATCAGCTCGCGGTTGCGGAAAATTATTTTCATTCCCACACTGGACCGGCTGCCCGCGCTCATCTCTAGTATTGTTTTCTTTTTTTTTGTTCCTTTTAAAAAAACAGGTTTTTTGCTCCCCCGCTTTGTGGCCACCCCCGGTTCCCGTTTGTGTTTCGATTATTTCAATTCCACCTATTAAAAGAGAAATTACGCTGCCCGCTCACCTTTATTGTCACTAATTATTGTAATTAAGCTTACGGTTGGTCATGTTGCGCCGGTGGCCTTTCTGTTCCGTGACAGTTGCAGCGATTATTTCCGAGTTTTTTGTTTGGTTTTTGACTGTTGCCGCAAAACAACAAACAAAACTCGGTCTATGCCGGATTTCGTCGTGATTAAATTCGCGGAAAAATTAAATAAATTGAGCAAAGGAACAGCTTATCGATACGACCGAACAAAAATGGCCAGAAATGTTCCTTCAAACCGTCGAAAGCAACCGTCTTCCGTAAGTCCGATCGCCCACCCCGGTCCGGTCCAGGATGTTGGCACGGCTTATCATTATCCTTCCGGTTTCCGGGACCAGCGCCGATTTGCGATGCTGTTTGCAAAACATAGTGCCCCGTGTATTAAACCAAAATATTTATCCAACCGATTCTGCCCACGGTGACAGGAATTCCTGCGTCGGGTGTCCTTTTTGGAACGCGTGTTTTATTTTATTTTATTTTTTTGTTATATTACTATCACGTTCAAAGCGGACCATATTTGTGATTCGTTCGGTGGGAAAGCAAAATTTTCCTCTCTGTTTGATGTTTCCAAGCGTTCGCTCGGTTCTTTCGGCGTAGGCTTCAAAACCAGCCGTTCAAGAGAAGGTCGTGGAAAGAAATTTATTCAGCTGGGATAGACTTGCGGCGGGATCCAAAGTAGTTATTCATGGTGGAGAGGCGGAGGCTAGCAATTTCGGTAGCGAAAAAATAAAGGAATCTAAATTAAATTTTCTTTTAAAATAAAATAGTGTAATTTTATTTATTTTTATTTTTTCGATTGGAGTTGGAGTTCGAAAACGGCAACGAAAAATTATTTTCTACCCCACTATATGGCGCCTTTTCTTATGCAACACGCACTACACCGTTTTCGTGGTCTAATTCGCCTGGGAGGTTTTATTTGTTTAAAATTCAAACAAAAAAAATTACAACCACTTGCATACATTTAGGCGCCTCGCTCTAAACCCGGATCAACAGGAGGCAACGAGCAAACTTTTCATTATAAAATGATAAAAAAAATTTAAAAAAAACGCTTAAAAACTTATCTTCCCCTCGGCTGGCGCTCGGTGTTTTTATTTCCATGTTAACGCCACCGCTGGTAACGGTTTTATTTGCTGCCCTTTTATGACCGGAACGTTGCCACCGGGCGCACCACTTTATGGTCGTGAAGGGTTTTCCCGGTTCAATGATCGAATTTTGATTTGCAGCTCGCCGGCCCGAAAGTCCGGGAAAGCAAATGACGTTTGTAATACGCTTTTGTTGGTTTTGTTTGTTTGCTGTTTTAGTGGGGGGAGGGAGGGAGGGGGGTGGGTTTCTCTCCCTCTCTCACTCCTAGCCCACTTTTCTGCTCCGGACGGATGGTGGTTGGGGCAAAAAAAAAAAAAAAAAAGTTTGTTTGCTGTTGAGTCCTTTTCGCTGTGGGTTATTATTTACATAAATATTTAACATTCCAAGGATGTCCTTTGCGTGCTGGGAGTGACAAACGTGGCGGCCCGACCGAACGAGGGTGCGTTCGTGGATTTATGGAAGTAAAGAATTAGCCTAACCGATGCGATTCCGCTCAAGCGTCTTTTATTTGCACGGCTGGGCAAACGGAGGCGATGTTGAAAATTAGAAGAAAAAAAAATCGTTTATAATAAACAATTCACTGTCCTAGTAAAGGCAGCCCCGCATGGTTGAGTTGGGCATCGGTTTCAGCTTAGCTTTCGGAAAGTTACCGAAACGGGCACGGAAACCTTCGGAAGGAAGGAGAATCCCCAGAAAGGGAGAAAGAAAAATCTTTCAAAATCCTATTCTCACGCACACGAGTCACCAAACGTTTATTTCCACTTCTTTTTTTTTGTAAGCAAAACACTCGCCCCGAGGCAACCATGCTTCAAATTCTCTCGGAGTTAGCGGAGTGAAGGATGGCACAACAAAAAAAAAAACAAAAAAAATCCACGCCAGAGATAGAAGAAAACGAGCGAATCGAGCAGCGCCACAACGCAACGAACGATTTGCATTGTCCTAAATTTCGCGCGCACCTTTCCCGCCACCGAGGCGTAAAGGTGGGCAAGAAGTTCCAGCCGGAAATATTTACTAAAATCCAACCAATCACTTTTCTGCCGCCTGTTTTGTGTGTGTTTCGCTTTGCGAGCGCGATTTCTTTTCTTTTTTCTTTTTTCTTTTTTTTTTTTTGCTCCCGTCGGTTCCGTTTCCTTCGCGTTTGTTTCCTTCGGAGCCCGCAATCGGAATCGTGGAACGGAATGCGAACAAAGGTTTTTTTTTTCGTCTGTTTTTTTTTCGTTTTATTTCGCTTTGCTTCACTCTTGAAGCGAATCGTGCCGGGATGGACGTTTCATTGCTTGCAATTTCCGTCACTTCGCCGGTCGACTGACGCGGCGCCGGCGAAGCAACAGCTCGTCTTCCTCACCCCCCCTCCCTCCCTCCCCCACCTGGGGCGGTAGGAAAATGATTCGCGTTATTGACGACGGCTCGGTTTTGTTCTTGAGCGCAATAACGACGGGGTTCGGGGAACAGAGCCCGCATTCGAGCGGTATCGCAGGTCGCTGTTTGTGAAATTGAATTGGAAACGATTTAGCTTTCAATCGGAAGTGCTGTACAAGAATGCGAAAAATAAAATAAAAATAAATTAATTTAAAAATGCTTCCGAAGCTTCCAATCGCGCTTTAAAACGATTAAAATGATCGAAAGAAAACTATTTACAATCGGCTTGCATACATTCAGGCGATTTTTTTTATTTTCAGCCTGAAAGTAGGCAATAAAGCGACCAGTTCATCATACAGCGCCGGCAATCGCACAAATCGCAATAGAACATAGTTTCACCCATTCGCATGGCCCATTCCACATTCGATCGCGTGCACACGCTGAAGGATCGATGTCCTGCGGTAGTGATGAATCACCAGTGACCTCGAGGCGAGCCGGGGTAACGACGCGAAAATGCGAACCGAGCGCAACGTACCGTGAAGGATGTGGACTCAAACCCGGAGCCCGGGATATAAAACACGCGCTCGTAAAAAAAACAAAAAAAAACCACTCCGTTCGTCCGCCGCGTTCGTGTAACGATAACCCACGCCCGGTTGGGTACGGTCGGGCTCGCCAGCAATCGCATAATCGCGGTCGATAAGTCACTTTAGATCCGCATGTTTGCGTTCGCGGCCCGGGCCGTTCTAATAGGAACCGTGGGAAGTGCCGCACGGCCGCCGGAACAGGCAAACAATCGTAAAAAAAGCAAAAACTTCCGAAGCGTAGCGCGGTTTGCATACCATTCGGGCGGTGAGAAACGCAATAAAAATCACCGCCCGGTAACGCGCGACTTTCAAGGTGGGTTCACCCTCCGCCGGGACGGCTCCCTCCCACCAACAATTACGTTGTTTATGATGCGAAAATGTTCACACCCGTTTCCGTCCCAAAAACACACACACGCACAAGAAAAACAAGAGGGGGAAAAAAACCCCTCCCCCGTCTCGTGGCTGGGGATTGCGTGACAGACGCACATCATGCGGGCATCGGGCGCCCGCTCCAAACGGCAAGCCGGTAAACGAAAGCGAAACCCCTTTCGCCAGCGAAACAATCAAACATCATCAGCAACGGGGCGGGTTTTTCGATTATCGCTCGCGGGCGGGTTCATTTTTCAAGCGGTTGTGACTTTAACGGTTCACACCCGTCGCACAGCCATCAGCCGAGCGAAACTGGCAACTCATTCCAACGCAACCACCGGCCGGCGGCACGGGCCGATGGAGTGCCGCGTGAACCATGCCGGACAAGTTCAAAGATCGCTGATTAGACGTCAAACCCCTCGGGCGCGACTGGGCCGGGACAGACTGCCCGGGCAGATAATGTCACACGGTGTGACGTGCGAGGCGGGTTTTTGCTTCGTCACCAACAATCAACTGGACCTGCGTCGACGGTGGGACAGCTTTCGACGAGGAAGCCACCGGCGGCCGGTGCGCGTTTATTATTTTCCACTTAATGAAGACGAACGTACCGGGCAGCTATTGATGCGATAGGAAAACCGTAATTGAAATATTGCTATTTGCAATAAATATTCCTCAGGATTTTAAACGGACATCATTTAACGTTTTTCCCCTTTAACAATTTTTAAACCACCTTTAGCTCGCAGCCTATCTTAAACGTTAATTTTTGGCTATTTTTTCCCGCATTTCCCCAGTGGCTATGTATGCTACAACCGCCACACAAAATACATTCTCAGTTGCAGAAAAAACTGAGAATGTAGCATATACATAGGAACGCGACTGTAGCATCGTGCCGTGACATTCGCTTCGTTTTCTTTCGCCCTGTTTCGCCCCGTGGCGGCCCGAATGACCCGAAACGCGTGGTATTTTTCGCCCACACGTCTTAAATGTGAACAAAACATTTTACGCTGAATTTGAAAAGTACTTTATTTTGGCATATTTTAATATTTTTATTATAGTTACAGAGGTGAACCGCGCCGTTTCCTGTTCTTCACGCTGTAATCCACCGTTTTTTCTGCTTGATCACGTTTGTATCGTTGTAAACTAAAGAGATAAACGTAAAATTAGTCTATTTCCTATTAAAACAAACGAGTAGAATTTTCCAAAACTCGACTGCTTTTTGCTAAGCACCGATCACTCCAGAGACTAACACTTTTTGTCACGCTCTTCCCCGATCAAACACGGGAAGTTAGGGAGCGAAAACAAAAGGAATGCGAGAGCGGAGTGTTTTGGGAAATGAAACATCAAGAGGGGCACACACACGATGTTATTTTCGCCGGAATGTTTCAACACGAAAGCCACATTCACTAATTGATATTTAAAAAAAAAATCACGCAACTTTAGCGGAAAGTTGCATAGATTGTAGCAATGTTGCGCGACATGTCGACGTGACATTTACTCGTATAAACGAGGTCTCAACTGTCCGAGGGGTTATTTATGTGATTTTAAAGTCCGGAAGATCTTCTTACCTATCTTCCAGCTCCAACGTGTTCTTCTAGTACTAATTACTTTTGTCCTTATGAAAAAAAAAAACGCTGGTGTTGTTTAAGACAGAAAACGTTCGTTTCATTCATTCCTCGATCGTAATGTTTGAAGGGGCTTATAATGCTCTCGGTCTAATTTTCCGATTGTCATCGAGTTTGAATCCTCTTTTTAGTCCCAAAACTCTGTATTGATGCCTTGAGCGCTTTCTGATAGAATATTATTTTTGAGTTTGTTGTTAGACTCAGTGTTAGGTGAACTTCGAGTCGATCCGGTTCGAATCCACGTCCAGCGCACGCACGAGATATTGGTGAGTCCCGTCAAAATACACACCACCATCAAAGGACACGCCAACGACGGCGTTTCCTTTCGTCTCGTTTCATTACGTTGCTTCATGTTTGCGCAACAGCGTTCCTTGATCAACGTTTGCTTTCGTGAGTGTTTTTTTTCAAACTTTTTACTCGCAAAACAGCACAACCTGAGTGGAAACGGTGTTGTCGATTTTTTTTTTTTTTTGCAAAAATTCATCCCATAAAAAACAAAAAAAAAACCCCGGGCAATAAGAGCTCCGAAAAACCAAACACAAACGCTCACGCAAGGCACGCTTCGAACCCTCGTGGCACCCATTACTCATCGCGAACGAGCGTAAGCGGGGCGGAAACTGTTTGCAGAAGCTTTTTCCTGTCGCCCTTCCCCCTCCTCCCACCCCCTCGGACCGGTGGCTTCCGGCGGCACAGGATCAATTGCACTAGTTGTCACTTGTCACCCGGACGGCCCCGAGACAGACGGACGTCAATAGATCGATCATTCGGGTGCGGAGCAGCGACGGCAAAGAAAAAACCAGCATGCATCACTTGCGTTTCACTGGTAGATGAAAAATTACCCGCTAACAGTCGACCGTCAGCTCGGGCCGCCTTGATCGGGACTGGAAACGAGACTTTGTATTTGGTTTTTGGGGTTTTTTATGCGTTTTTTTTGTTGTTGTTGTTTCTTTCTTCTATTTGCTCTTGCGGGCAATAACGGACAGCTTAGCATATAGATAAATGTGGTTTGGCAGCTTCCACACAAAATGATTACTCCGTGTCAAAATTGCGTTCAACAAGAGGATGAAATGTCAAGGTGTTAAGCATGTTGCATAATAATAGGCGTATATTTCGTTTCCATTCAATCCTTCTTCCTATTTAATTTCGCTAATTTTTGTACACCCAATCTTGCGCAGAATTGTATCAACCTAAATTGTTAGGCCTAATCTTATATGATTTTTTTTTTTTTATTACAATTTGTTCTTTTTTTTTGTTATTGAAGAGTTTTCGAAACGTTTTTCTTCGAGAAAGACCCATGCTGACAAATTTTTTTTTTATTTTAATTTTTGAGCTAATTTTATTAAATGCAAATGATTGGAGAAAAAAGAACTGTTTGTTAAGAAAATAGAAACGAGCAGAAAAAAACCACCCGCAAACATGCAATTCGCATACACCCATCCGGATAAATATTAGCCAATACACTACCGAGCTGCCCGAAAGGTATGCAAACAGCGCAGCACCGGTCGCGGTTTGTCACAGGGCCGTACCGGTCTGTCGCTAATTGGTGCGGCCATTAAAATTCGCACCCTATCCGATAGATCACTACACTTAAAAGCCATTTATTGGCCACCTGAAAGGGTAGCCAAGTTTGGTCACTTGTTTTTTTTTTCACTCTCTTTCTCTCTCTCTCTTTCGCTGGTTTCGAACGTAACGTCCCACGCCGCACATTAAGCGTCACCGTTCGGTTGGCATTTAAATTGGCCCGGAACACCGCCGGCGGTGGGCAAAAGTTTCCGACGTTCCACGCGCCTTCCGGGCAGCACCTTTGCGGTTTTGCGTAACCCTTGTGGAGAACAGCTCGGGCACAGTTTCGCCACGCTGCCACGAACGAGCGCGGGCCGAGGTATTTTTATTGTTCACGACGCTACAGGTCGCACCGGGCGTAGGCGCCGAGCGGGCGGTAGGGGGAGTTTTCCGGCAGTAGTTTGGCGAACTTTTTCGCACAAATGTTGAAACACATTCGGGGCAATAAAAGAAAACTCCCCAGCAGATCGGACGTGATGAGTGGCGACGGCGGGCGGAGCGATACGCAAACGAGGCGAAAGCGAAAACGCTGTACAAAATGGACCCGCTCGGAAGATAGACGCACACGGTCGAGCGAAACTCGTGCGGCGCGTGAAAAATAACGAAAGCAGCGTGTGCGACGGTGCGAGGATGGGCCAACAAATTAAAAGGTGATGAGATGAAGGAAATCCAATTTAAAGCAAGCCGTCCCCAATTTACACACGACCCAGCGTTTGGCGCTATCCCGCGCACGGTAGTCGCCAAAAAACGAGTTTTTTTTTGTATTTTGCTTCGTTTCTGGAAGGGAAATAGAACCCGGGGAGAAAAAAAAAGGGCAAAAGTCGTCCAGGACGGTTCCCGGTTTCCTCTGGGAAGACCCATTTCCCAAAGCCGGAATTTTCTCACCCCCTTTCCCCCGTTCGCCCCGCACCCGTCGGGAATGGTTACGGCGCCGGAAAATGCGCGACTAATTGCTGTGGCGGTTGCGCACGGAAAATCCGCCAAACTCCCCCCCCCCAGAGAGATAACCACCCCCCTCCCTTATTTGCACCTTATTATCCGCGCAAACACCCGCGGCTCGCTGGGCCAGATACAGGGCGCAGTCGGCCCGGGCTCGCATTTGTCATCGTTGTCGCCGGCTTCAGGCGGGGCCTGCCCCGCCCCGCGCACCTTCCGCCCACTCTGGCAGCGAAAACTGCATTTCATTATTTCACCATGGCGACCGGCGTACGTGATGTATTTTTATTCCTTCCGCTCGGGGGTTTTCCACACTCTCTCCGCACATGTGTGGCTTTTTTTCTCTTCTTTCTCTCTCTCTCTCTCTCTCTCTCTCTCTCTCTCTCTCTCTCTCTCTCTCTCTCTCTCTCTCTCTCTTTCTCTCTCTCTCTCTCCAATTCCTTCCGTTCAGCTTATGGCTCAATCTCTTGCTCCTGTTTTCAGTTTTTTCTCCCCCGCTTTCGCAAAGCCAACCTATTCCGTAGTGTAGCGCCTGGAAGGTAGGCACACCGCCCGGCACTAATTGCTACGTACATGCGCTTGGAAGGATAATAATTGATCCCTTTCCACCAGCGGTCAGCCGAGCGGTCCACCGCATGCGGTCGGCTACGAACAGCAATAAGAAGCTTATTATGGGTTGTTTCTGCGTTTTGCCCACTCGTATCGCGATGAAAACGCCTTCGCCTTCAAATTTATGACTCTCGCTCACATATGTGTGGAAGGAAAGATTTATCTTGGAGGGTTTTATTTTTAATTTTTATAATCTTTTTGTTTTATTGTCCATCGAGAATCAACACGGTTGGGAAAAAAATGATTCATTTATTATATTATTTATTGTAATAGCTCCTTGACAGTTCATTACCAAAAATCAGTTACACATCACAAACATCTAAAGAGAATTCAACATTATTTTGTTCAGAATTCTTCAAATAAATTTTGAAAAAAATCTTGCTTTGAAAAGTTATTTCGAATCTCATCATCAAAGGACGAGCGTTGTTGGAGTGGTTTTTCATGGTCCCCCCCTTCAACCCTTGGTGCGAAGAAACATCAAAGCTACTTTTCATAATGAAACACCCGAAATCTGCAGTCCTGCTGTTGGAAATGGAAAACTGCATCATGCACTTGCCGAAACCGATTGGAAATCGTTGTGAGTACGTCCCGGCAAATCCAACCGAGACGAAAAAAAGAAAAACGAAAACCATCCACGCTTTCCTTTCCGTTCGAACAACAGCAGCGCTGTGCCGCCATCGCCCGGCCCGGCTGGGAAGGATAAATTACACCGTGAAACAGTAATTGGGTGCGATTCCGGGTCATCACAAAGCCCGGCTGCACGATGGTGCTATTAAAATCGTTCAATTGGAACAAATTACATCGCACTATCCGGGCCGGATTCACTTTACATGCGCACCGAAACGGGCCGGGTGCATCGCAACATGGCCAGTTTTCCATCGGCGGCAACCGAAACGAGCCGAAACGATCATGTAGTCCGACCGCCCGGAGTGTGTATGATGTACTGTAAAGCGAAGGATTGAAAAATGTTAGGAATCCGTTCGCCTGGTTTCGCCGCCGAGAATCAGGTACAACGGTAAAACAAATGAATTTGAACATGTATTTTACCAGCCCAAATGTATGCAATCCATGTGAAACTATTTCGATTATTTTATTTCAATCTCAACATTTTTTTACCAGCTTACTTATTCACAATAGGCACAACAGACGTTTCACGACACAATCGCGTGAGAGAAAAATCAATACTCACCTAGCACGTGGCAGGCATTTTTGGGTCGATAAAGCAAAATAAACGCCTAAAAGTAGGCACATGGAGTCTTAGTGGGGTGCAAATTTATGTTTCGATATATTTGCTTATTTAAACTCTATTTCATTAGAATTGATAAATGTTATTCGCTAGGGGAAAATTTTCCCATGATTTCATTTGCTTCCTATATATTTAAAAGATTTTTTAAAACATTACGTTAATGAAAAAAAATGAATTATACAAATTGCATACTTTAAGGCCATAATATTCCCCGCTGGATAAAAAGTATGCAATCCGTTTTAAAAAACTGTAAGGAAAGAGTATATTTTTTAAATGAATACAAAATCTGCACAGTAATTTTCAAGCAATATTCGTATTATAAAAACAGCGCCTAAATGTATGCTATAAGCACCCCACAATGGTGTGTCATTTTAAAATAGGTTAAATTCGCACTAATCGATCGATTGTGTGGACAAGCTGCGTGGAGTTAAATAAAATGAAAAAAAAATACCACCACGATTTCGGGCAGAGGCGTGACGGAATTGGGCTGCCAATTTGTTCTCGAGCTCTCCCGGAATAAAACGCCGAAACTGCGTGCATTAGCACATCAATGGCGGTCTGCGGATGGCAGGATAGGGATAGGGTCGCGTTAGAAGAAGGAAAAAAAAGCACCCCAGAAAGCTTGAAAGCCGTCGGGCCGAGCCGGCAGCCGGTGGAGAAAACGGACCCGCAAAGATGGATGCTCTTTTGTTGATTTCCCTTTCGGTGGCAGCCGTACCGCCGCGGCCCGCCCCGTTTCCTTGCCCCTTGCCGGTGGGTAAAATGACAACGCGACGTGCGCCGAAACGAGGCAGAAACGGCCCCGGGACTGACGGGGGCGTATTGTTATTTAAAATAATGGAAATGTTCGCGCGTGGTAATGATCTTATTTTACGCTCGAGTTTTACATTCCATGCCAGCGCAGCGCATGGCACATTCCGATGGTTTCGGGTGTGTGTGTGTGTGATGGTTTTATTTTTCGTTCCTTTTTTTTTTTGTCGCTCACTCTCCCTGCTGGGACGCTCTTCATGGAGGTTTGGCGAACACGGTGCCACTTTCCAGATGTGAGAGACAGCGTACCAGCCCGGGATGGGGCTACCGAACCGACCACCGACCTCAACTCATTGCGCTCGCGCTCAGCGGACATCATAATAAGCGGAGCGGTGGGGAAGGGCGAACGGAACGGGACAACCAAGGGGAAGAATGATTCGCAGTAAAACCCGAAGCATACTCACAGGCGCACGGTTCAGGTCACCGGTGCTCGCTTTTGCGTTTTCGCCAAGCAGAGAAGGACCCGGTAATGAGATTCCAGTTCGCGCAGCATCCCCTCCCGAACCCAGACAACCAAACAAGCAAAAAAAAACGAAGGAAAAAAAAATAAAATAACCCACCAAAGTGCTCGAGGGTCTCTCTAGCATCCACTCGAAAATTTGGCCTCGCGGCGCATTTCGGTCGTACAAAACATTATACGACTTAATTTCTTCCACTCACCCGAGCATCCCCCATCCCCAGGCAGGCGAGAGAACAACAGCCCGGGCTTAGGCGCACCACTTGCCAGCCAGCCAGCCGTCACGTTAGCGTGTGGAAATGCGAATTGCACAACGTTTTTCCCGCCGCGCCGCCGCTCGCGCCTGTCTATCGAACGCATTTGCGCGCTCGCTGGCATTATTTCACCGGCCGTACACGCGTGGGCCAGCACGAAGCACGCTAGGGCGCTTATCCCGCGGTAAGAATGACGGCTGACATGGCCCTGATACAGTGCACATATTAGCTTAGTAATGGAAAGGCTAGTAAGGGTTGAAGCAGAACATTATTTCGACACTATTCGAACTGACAAGGTGAGGTTGTGATGAGTACGAACACAATAGGATGTTTGTTTAAAAAATGACCCATTGATAATGACTTTTCAAACGCCTAAAGGTATGCAACTGTCATTATGTTGAATAATACCAACTTTTGCCAACACAAGCTAAAATGTTTTAAAATTTCAATTGCTTTATTGCAAAACTATTTCGCGAAAAAAGAAAGCAGCGTTCTTTTATTAGAGCCCTTTGCGCGATGCGGAGCGAACTACCGCCTAAAAGTATGCAATTTTGCTAAAAGTTCCAAGCATCGGTTTGGAACAATCAACCTCAAACTACGGTTTGATTCGATTAAAAATTGTTTGGGAGAAAAAAAAGACAGATTTCACTTTCGATTGGAAATGCTCCAAAAGCTAACGCCTGCAGGTATGCAATTAAAAACATGTTTGGTAGCAGAAATTGCTCTACAGCAAGCTGAGAGTATTTAAAATTTGTTTTTTTTTATAAAAAATGAAACACTTTTAAAAGTTGAAAGTTTTTTTTTCTAGTTTTAAACTTCTTGATGATGATGAGGCAACTTAGTAATAGAAAGAAGTAGAATAAATTAACTTTAAAATAAAATTCGCCGCTCGAACAAAACCGATTATTAAGTACATCATGCAGCGATTGGAGTAACAAATTAGCGTGTGCACATATTGGTAGAAAATGAGTTCCGCTTTCTCGCGAACAGCACGGTTTCATATTATGCGCCATTAAAAACTAGTTACGTTTAGAAGGGCCGGTTCCGCTGGGAACAGAAATCCACCGACACTGTCAGGCACGCCGAGGTTGACAGCGCCGGTTGACGGAGCTTGCGGACAACAAATTGGACCGGGCGTGGAGCAGGATGCGTTCCTGTTTTCCTCGGTGGCGGTATAGAAAAAGTAAAAAAAAAAATGTATAAAAATTGCAACCCAACGCAGCGGCGTGCATCCGACGGTGCAAGTCTAACTTTAGGCGCCGGCTCTCCAGCCCAGCAGCGGGTTGCAGCGTCAGCGAACGCGTGCCGTCTGGCGAAACGCAGATAACAAGCTCCCGTTGTTGCTTGGTGCCGTACGTTGTGTAGTTAATTCTGGGCCGCGCGCCGGCAATTTCAAGGCAAAACGCTCCGAAGTGGCAGCCGCCGGTAATGATGCGTTCGGTTGCCGGTGCCGTGACGCGTGCTATAATGCACATCGCGCACGGTTTCGTCCGGTTTTTTTGTTGCTTTTCTTTTACTTTCTCCCCCATCTGTTATCTTAGCAAGCGTTCCGTTGCGTCATTTTCTTTCCCGCCGAACGTGGAGGAGGAGAGTAAAAAAAAAAAAAAAGCAACGAGTTCGGCTTCCCCGGGCCGACGTGCCGCGCATCGCAAGCGGACGGGCGCGAAAGCAACGGAAATGCTCTTAATGGAGTAATGGTGCCCGGCGAGCGCGTTCCGCTTCTGCAACCCGGCACTGCGATTGCCCACATTTAGGCGCACGAAGTTAATCAGCGGTGGAGGCGGCCCCGCACCCAGCCCGCCCGTACCGAACGATCAAAGCGTCGTCCCGGGGCCGGTGTTACGTTTGTCAAATTATCCGCTCAATACCGAGCACGCTTCAAAAGACAGCCGGTGTAGGGTTTCCGTTGCTAGAAAAAAAAAATAATAATAATAATAAAAAATAAAAACGGCCCACAGCGTGTATCTCCACCGAAGGCACCGGCCGTTTGCCAATTACACTTAAGCTTCCCATTTCCCGGCGTTGCCGTCTCGAGCGGGAGCTGCCTGTTTTGCCCCCGAGCCCCAACTCCGCGCGATGTTTTTGAAACGAATCAATTAAAAGCTTACCAACGGCTTCATTCATCATCGTCCGGCTGGGGAAGCCGCTCGCACCCTTCGCACCGAAGCTTAAGAAGCGCTTCGACCGTCGGCCGACGGCCCGATGGGCGAAGGATAATGCGAGCGAGACAAGGCGCGAGCGTGAGAGAGGGAGAGAGAGAGAGCACCGCGTTTAAGTGTTCATTAACAGTTTTCTGTTGCCACGGCCCGTTCCCGCCGGCCCATTCCCTCCCGCGCAAAGGTGAAACATTGCTTTTTAATTAAAATGCGCCAAACTAACGCGGCCGCGGGACCCCGGGGGGTGGGGGCGGGGGAACGCGTTTGATTTTTATTCCCTTCAACGCGCGCGGGCAGATTTGCACAAGGGTTGCGTCGGCGGCTGATAGTGGAAACGCCGCGAGCATTGAAAGCATTGAAAGCGCGGAAACGGTCGAGCGATGCCCCCCCCCCCCTTGGGGGGGGGAATGGGAATCCGAAGACGAAGACGGTTTCGGCCCCGGGAAGCATATTTTCCGGGGTAAATTTGCTGTTTCAGCCCGAAAGTATGCATCGACAAAAAAAATGATTAAAAATTAAATTAAAGGAAGCCTCCGGCTGAAACTTCAAACTGTGCCTAAAAGTATGCAATTTGGTGTTTTCATACTTTATTTTTAAAGCCATTCATTTTACAACTTTTAATAATTTAAATACGGGACGTACGTCACCATTTTAAATCATATCTTGATATTATTTATTAAATTGAAAATTAATTTCGGATGTTACAAAAAAAAACAAATCTCACACCATGAATTAATCGTTAATTGTTTCAGTTTTTATTGTGTGATTTTTTTTTTAGGATTATTTCTCGCTTCTCCGCTCGCCCCTCAGCCAGACAACGTCATCCTCTCTGCTTTCTGGTTACATCCTCCGTCCTGGCTGGGACTTCTGTTTGAGTGGTTTTTGATTTTTGGTTTTTTGTTTGTTTTGTTTTTTTCCTGTTGCTTTATATTTTGCATATCGGTTGGCTACTTACATGCGACTTTGAATTCTTAATACTGCCTAATTCTGCGCTCCCGCTCGGGTGGGCGAAAGAGACGGCCGGTGACTAATGGGTAATACCGTTGTTCGCCGACCCGCGGTTCGCTCGTTGTCTGCTCGGCACGACGTGGTGCAAAATTTGATTATTATTTTTTCTCTCCTTCCGCGTCCTTCGTTGCTTCGCTTTCTTTCCAAAAACCATACGCCCGTTGCAACCATTCCGTATTTCACACGCACACACGCACCCGTTTACATGCACACAACGCACGCGGAATAAATACAGGTTTATTTCCTAATGCCGCGCCCGGTTCCTTATCTCACTCACGCTTTAATGGTTGGGGGAAGAGAATTTTGTTTCTCGATTTTTTTTAAATTTTTATTCCACCAAACCCACTCCAATCGGGTCACCGCACCAGGACGCTGGGATGGAATGGACTCGCCAAACGTTTCATTACTCTGCTGGCCTGCCTAACTCCCAGCCAGCAGCGAGCATTAAAAATATAAAAAAAGAAAAAAAAACAAAATGTTCCTTAATTGAGTTTGCTTGTTTCGGGTTTTATTTCGATCGGATTTGTTTGGTTTAGTTTTTGATTTTCCGTTCGATTTCCGCACCGATCGCAGCAGTTTGATAAGCTAAAGTAAAGTTTACATGGTGGTTGCTTCGGCTCACACATTCCGTTCCGGGGTTTTTACTTTTTAAACCACTTTCTCTTATCTTTCACACTTGTCGATGATTTAATGCGCTATGTGCTAGAAAAATTCGTACGTTTGTTTTTTTTTTATCTTCGTTTTTGTTTTATTTTTATTTTTTGACAAAAACGCTCTCCAATCTTTCTTTCGTCCTTCCTCTCGCTCTCTCTTTCTGTGGTATTATTTCCTTTGTATTTTGGTAGTTTATTATAAACCTAAGGTTGCTTTGAAGTTATACAATTCGTAACAACGAGCAATAACTTATTCGACTATATTTCTACATTACGCACCACCTTTTCCCGCGAGTCGCCCGTGTTTTTCGTTTTTCTTTTCTTTGTTTTTTTTTGAAAATGATTTTTAAAAACACGCCTCCATTGTGGCGTGAAACAGCGCGCTACGCCCATTGGGGTCCAATGCTTGCACGCCACCTTGCGCCGCACCGTTTCGTTCATTATTTTTTTTTTGTTTTATTTTGCTGCTGGAAATTAAATTGGTGTGAGTTTGATTTTTTTTTCTTTATTTTTTTATTTATTTTTAACTTGTTTAATTTTTGGTACGCTTCTTTGAGAAATGGTCGACCCTGCCCTCGTAACAAGTGTTTTGCTTGGCTTTACAACTTGCGGTGCCGCGGTAAGGATTTGGGTGGCCACGTTTATATTTATATGAGCTTTATGTATTTATATATGTATATACTTCCATTTTTCTGCCTCCGGTTTTAGCTAATTACTCAGGAAAACAAACGACGCAGCTCAGAAGACAATTCCAACCCTAGGAAACAATTTACAAACGAGCTAACACGAACCCAACAACCGCTTGGTGCCAACTCATTTCATGTTTTAACAACGGGTGAGCCCAAAAAAAACCCAGAGGAAGATTTATTCTGCTCCTGTCGCTTTCTATATTTTCTCCGATCGATCAAAGGTTCCTTTGTACAGCCGCATTGTTTGGATTACCATTTCGTATTCAATTTAATTTGCCTAATGATATTGGTTGCTTAGAACGTATACAAACAAAAATTTGCTTTGTTTTATTCCAGCCTAATTGCAGCAAAACAGAGATTTTAACGCATTATTTCTTTTTTTTATTTTTTCCCTACCCCATTTTAAACCATTATAATCACTCGAGGATTGCTGTTAAAAACAATTTCCAAAGCACCTCGCAGCTTCATTTTGATCGCAACTAACTAGCACCATACCAATGATATCAAATTTCTCCAACAAACTCCATAACGAATTACGGCACGAATGCGAGCGAAACTTAATGCGGTGTGTTAAAAAAAAAATCGTCAACTCGATTAGCTTTTTAATTGCAAAATTTTATGTGAGAAAACCAAGATCAGCTAAAATAAAAAGTTAAGTAAAACGAGCAGATAATAGCATCAATATTGCGTTAAAGCCGCCTTAAAGTATGCAACGGA
>JXWZ01000672.1:0-16754 GCA_000956215.1 Anopheles farauti No. 4
CGAACCCACGGACACCACTCTGCCGGAAGATGTTCACGAACGCCGCCACCGTGCCACTGTGGTGATGCTGAAACCGGGCCGTATACGAACCGGACGTGACGGCTTGCAGCTGTGTCTTCACCACGTAGAACGGACAGGAAGCGGTGGCACTTGCAAGACCGGCGCATCCACCCCAAAACAGCGACAGCAGTGGTGTTAGTGATGGATGGTTGATGCTTTTGGTCCAGCCGAGATTCTCCGCCGTCTGGTAGGTGCCCAGCCGGACTCCGTTCATCGAGAACTGATAGAGCAGGGCGGCCGGTAGCCCCTTCTGCAGACCGCGCAACCCATCCGTCCGGATCACCGTGAGCACCGACTGGCGGATGCCCTTGTACGCACGCTCCTTGAGATTCTGCTTCGCTATCAGCTCACCCTCGAGCTGTTGGCGCGTTTTCAGCACATCCAGTGGGTTCGTGAACAGGACGGCACACATCGACGAGGCACCGCCCAGCAGGAACTCCATCGAAATGACCACGGATTGGCGTTTGGAAAAGGAAGATCGCAGCAGAGTTTGGACGCAAAGCTGGCACTAAACTGATTCCAAGAGCACTACGGCTATGGAAACGTTTGCAAAACGCAGAGTCTTATCTTATCGCCCGCTCATTTAAATGTGTTTATATTTGGAGAGATACTCGTTTTTGGGCGTCATAGAAAACGCCTCCATATGGGATAGCCGAGTGCGGGGCGCCACGAGGCTATCTCGACGGGTCCAAGATATTCATCTCTGGTGGTAACCATGGCAACCGTAGTGTCCAAGACCAGGCGAATCAGAAAATTGACATTAAATCTCACTTGTAGAACCCATAAATAGATCCAGACATTCGATCATGACATGTTCCGGGGTGTATTCATTTTTTAAAAGTTCTTTATTACCTTTAAACCTATCTAATGGGCATGTTGTCCTGCGATCCTCTAAATAGCTCTTCTATTATGTCACACTAAAAGTGCACATTCATGCTGAAAAATGTTTTAGGCAACGAGCAGGCAACGTTGATGTACATTTATGCGTGAAAGAAAACGTTTAGCGTCTATCGTATAGATACGAAATTGAAAACTTCTCTTTGTGAAGTGAAAGTTCCTCCCATCTCACCGCCGGAGTAAAGCACCCGTTTCAGTAATCGTCATCCGTTGGCGACGATTTTGCTGCACTCGCTTCTTGCTACGGGCAATAAGATAAATTTGTCGAAAATGTGAGATCGTTATCATCGTGCGCCGGTGAAATCCGTTCACCGTGATGTGCAGCTTTGCTTACTTTTTTACCATTACCGACCCGAGTTGTTTGCGAGTTTGTGTGGATGGGAAGTTCTCCCGCGTGGATTCGTGGTCAGAATCCAATGACCTCCAGAAAGGAGGCGGCTTCTTCGCGCTACTTTCCGGTGTGTGCTCGTTGTGACAATCCGAATGCCAACGAATGGCGAAAGGAGCACCGGCAAGGAGTTCAAAATGGTTGCTAGCAGATTCGCCTTCGACGACGACATAACTTGTCTGGACGTCTCGGCGGCGTCTATTGCTGCCACACACTAGACGAGTCCCACCGTCCAGGTTCTCGTATCCAAACATTGTACCGTCGAGAAGCAACTATACCTCGGTTGCACTGCTTGCCGAAGTAAGATAATTGTATTTATTGACGTGCTCTCTCTCTGTCTTGTTTTTCCTGCATTGGAAGGTCGTCGTCATCGTCCATTACTTTGTGGGGTATGGGGCGAAGTAGATGAGTCTTTGCAGCATCGAAGCATCTTCCCGTCATGCAAAGAAGACCTGGGAAGGAACAAAAACACACACATGGGACGTGCGTCAAATGGCACAGGCAGCGATGGGCGCCCCTGCTTCCGGATGGGAGCTCCCCAAACCATCGATTGGTAGAGTTTATACCCATAGATGTATCATCGCGAACGTATCGCTCCATGATGAGACTTCAATGAATCGGCTTAGCTATTTATCAGCCGGCGAGTTATTGATTTTAGCTTCCAACGCAGTGCACAGGCGCTTTTGATGACGCCGGAAGCGTGCAAGTGATTTCCTATAAACCATTCCAGCGCAGGTAATTGGGGAATTTGAGAAATCTGTGTCACCTCTTCTTCACGGCAAATATGTGTTTTAATTAATTGCAATTAATCAAATACCGCTTCTTCATTAGTTTCGCCCGAGGTGGTCTGGTGTTAGTTTCTGTTGCTATCGGACATGAAAACAGAATATTCTACCTTAAGACTTTAAACACTTCTGTAGTGACAATTTTGTCCTTTCGACGATTAATGTGCAATTTAATGTACCATTTTGGCACTCCCTTGATTCACTTACGATGAGAGCTTCTAATATTCAACCAAATGTCCTATGATTTTACTGTAAAAAGCAATGGTTACTGCAACGGCTAACGAAATTGTATCGTGTTGAAAAAAAAAAATTACATTAGAACTCAAAAAAAAGGCAAAAAGCTAAATTTTGAAGGTGCCTTTCGTTTTGCATCATCCGTAAAATTGGTCTCCCATCTCGAAACGATGCGCGCCCGGCTGTTGTGATGTGAAATCCATTTCCAAATTGTGCAAACAGTGCGACACACGCATCATCTCTCTGCATCAACTCCCGCACGGGATGCAAAAATTACTTACTGCCGTATGGTACCGGTCGCTTGGAAAAGCTAATCAACGCCGATGGCACCGCCGGATGGATACGGATGCCTCGGAGTTGCAGGAAGTTTGGACCGTGCTCGACATGGACCGCTGAGTGTATGTGAGTGTGGAACCGAGCAATCGAACGACCGAAAACGGATACGCAGGATTTGTTTATTTAACGTTCGCGCTGGAGCGTCCCCGGGTGGTTGGTTGGGCGAATGGGCTCCGTCGCAGTCAGTGTCCGTTTTCGGTCGTTGGCTGGCAACCATCAACTTCGATTACCGATTGTTGGCGAACGTCAGCGGGTCATCGTCGGTGGGTCGTCCGACCGATCCCGCCTCGCTTGGAACGACGACCGAATCGGAAACGATACCGATCGTGGCCTACTATGTATCCACACATTCTTTTGACTTCTGGCCCAACTTCTCCGATGGTCTGCCTCGCTCAACCCACCACCCACTCAATTGTGGGAACGACCCATAATGCGCGTGTATGTTGTTGTGTTGGAGAAGGTATGCTTTTTACTTTTTCTATACGGGTCTGTTCTCTTCTCTTGATCTTCTCGTCGCTACTTCACATCGTTCGACAAAGTTCAACAGGGATCTCGCGACCTCCCGACGGTGGCACGGGTGATGGGCGAAACGCGAAGGTCGACTGGCTCTTTGGACCGGCCCGTTTAAGGTGGCACAGTGTTTGAATGTCTACCATACAGTCCGCGATACTCCGACACAGTGGTGGACGGATTTTGGTGGGACGGATGGCATCGTCACATGGGAGTCGGAGTTGGCAAGGTTTGTTGACCAATTATTATGGGGCATAATTTAATACTTTAATTATATTGAGTTTTGATCATGTTTTCGTAATATTAAGTGGAACATTTTCAATGCTTGAAGGGATTGACTCCATGTTTGAGAAATTATGAGACTACACAAATTTATTTTTTTCCTCATTTTTATGATATTTATTGATATTTTACTTTAGCAAAACAGAAATTGTTCTCGTTTCGAATATTCATGCTTGTTTTTTCATTCAGTCTATGGGAACCATATTATATATTTGGAATCATTACTACCATACCATTATTGTCAATGGCATAATGGAGTTAATAATAATACACAATCTAATCTAGTTGATTGTAACACCTCGCCATTCCCACTGCTCCTGTCAATCTCACCGTTTATCCAAACGCGTCAGAAACAATTCGATGCTCCAGCATGAAAAATAAAATCGGCGCGTGATTATGTTAGATTTTTTGTTGGTTCGTTTTGTATCGGAAGCTCTCGCCCTTATCCGTCACACGCAAATCGATCAGGCCGTTCCGCTTTTGTAACGCCACTGTGCAGCGAGTCCCGATGTACTCTTGGTTGGTAGCTCATAAAAAGCCCACCGAGCGAGCAACACCGGAGCTGTTTTAGCCGTGTAGGTGTTGGTATGGTGGCGCGCGGGAAAATGGAAGTCGTACGAGCTGGAGATAGCGAGGATGGACAAATATTACGAATGTATGCCACGGTAGCTTTTGGGCGATAGTAGTGGCTGGAAACTTGGCGCTGTGTGTGCATCAAAAAGAGATGCTCTTTTGTCCTTTTCTCTTTCACTCTCTTTCTCTCTCTCTTTCTCTCGCTCTCGCTCTCTGTCTCAGTCGCTCACACGCTCCTGGTTGCTCATATTCTGTAAATAAACCGGGTACGTTGGGCTTTCCGTCTGTCGATTCACTTGCCTTCGTGTGTTCATATTCGGGGCAGCGGTTTGCAACTCGGAAGGACGTCAAGCAGGATGTTGTTCGTATGTGTGTGTGTGTGTGTGTGTACACTTGCCTATGTACGGGTGTGAAGGCTAGCGAGGGGAAGCGCACTGGAATGATTGCTCCGGATTCGCCTGTGCTGAATCTCCATGCTGGCGGGAATTCGTTGCGGTCAGTCCGATGATGCTGCTGCCGGTGCTCGGTACGGGGTGGGTGGGTGGCATGCCGGGTGGAATTCGTAACAGAGCGCCGAATGCAGATCATGTAGGTGGGACGGCTCATTGTTCGCCGTGTGTTTGCTAGCCCATTTGCCCATTGTCTGGTGGATTTGGGCGAGTATGTTTATATATATATACGTTCGATCGGACGATCGAATCAATTATCATTAATTCATTTCGAGTGGAGCTATCGAGCCGCTGGCGAGCTGCGAACACCCGTGCCCCTAGGGAAGGCAGAGGATTGTCCTGACCTGGCGGGTGGTGCGATGCGAGGGAAAAGATTAAAGTTTCGCAGCTGAACTGAGGCGTTAAATTTCAACGGCAGCAAGCGTTTTTGGAATTGGGTCCGTGGGAACCCATTTCAAATGCTCAAAATCAAGACTGAAAAATCTTATTTTACAGGCTTGAAGCATCGGTTGCAGAGTGCAGCTGGGAAAAGCTAATTTTAATAATCACACAAATACATCCCTCGGCACAAACACTTTCTCCAGACACGAATCTGACTGCTCTCCGAACGGCTCGTCTTAGTGGCGATACTAACTCTACCGAAACAAAATCGGCCCTCGTACAGGGGAAAGCACGCGAGCTTCTTGAAGGAGCAAAACTTCCCCACCCTCCGGCACAGCTCAGCCATCTTTTCGAGTGCTGTGGAATGTGAAAAGTGGTACCGATTTTCTTACCACTCGCTCGGATGGGATGGATTTTCTCCGCGACGGGGCACTCCACGAAAACTTTGTGGAGGAGGGAGGGGGGGTGAGGTTTCAAGGGGGGGATGCCTACCGTCTCGGCTGGGCGCCTGGTGCTGTAAGTTTGCTCCACGCTGGAGCACGCTCCGGACGCGTTTCGTCGGGGAGCGAGTTTATTTGCGGGCGAGCTTTTCCGAAAATGAGATTTGGGCTCGGTAGTTGGGGAAAAACAGATACGGTTTGCTGGAAGAACCGCACAAAAACGCGAAATGAGAGTAAGCTTATTAGTATTAGTTTCGAAAATCATTTTGGAAGTTAAATTTCATATTTAAGCATCTGTTATCATTGTTTCCGTGGAAAGAGAATCGATTGATTCGCCAGCGTCAAAAGGGCATCCAATCAGATCATTACACGATTTAATTCACTGAATCATCAAAGATGGACATATCACGTAGGACATATTAGACATATCCTTGCAAAAAAAGTTCAAACCTTAAGCCATCAAGCGAAGGTCCTTTTGCGGAAAAAAAAGTTCTTTTAATTATGAGTTTTCGATCAATCAAACAGCTTCAATGCAAATTCGCATTGCATCATAATTTTCAAACAACGTTTCAATTAGAAGCTGTTTAAACGACCAATTATTACGTTCTTTCTGCTCACACTGCTGTTGCATGCGTAAACGTCCACAAATGATGAGCTCAAATAAATCAAATCAAGTAAAGTAAATTAGATTCGAAGCGAAAACAATATTACCTTTACTTAGCATAAATCACACCCAGGCTGGAACGGATTAAGTCTTGCTCGAAAAACGAGACGCAAACATGAGCTTCTGGTCAGGTGCCGGTTCGTTTTCCGTTCCGTTTCTCCCCTTCCCCTCCCTCCCTCCGCCAAAAGACATGGTCTGATAAATTTATCACACTTCATCCCGTTCCACCCGGTTCGGTTCGATTCTATGCATAAGCAGCGGGAGCTTAGATATGCCGGGAGGCGGGTGCAGCGGAGGGTTTGTTTAAATTTATTGGAAAATTCTACTCAACGCACTGGGTGGCGTGGGGCGGGAGAAATGTTACACATTTCGACTCCTGGCATCCTGGCCGGGGTGTCCTTGTTCACGGTTTTGGCGCTGCTCCTACCCTCCTGCCCCTTTTGTGTTCGATCATCCATCGGTGGGTGATGGTTATGCTGCCGAGTGCATGTTTCCGAGCATGAAGCCAATATGTGTTGATGTCGAAGTTATATGGCTAATGGCGCACGGAAGGTGTACCAAAGGCGGAAGGGTACCGTTTTGCAACGAAGTTATGATGTTTGTATCGATACTGTCAGTGGGGCGTTAGATTTGCGCGTTGAGCGTGCAGGAGACGGAGCGAATGCAATCAGAATGCAGGCGAGAGAGAATGCACCGGGATTTAACTGCCTTTGTACGCTTCGGTTCGGCATCCAACTCGATTGGAAGTGTACATCGAGTGAAAGACAGAGACAAAGAGAGACAGAGAGAGAGGGAGAGGGAACCAAACCGAACCGATTCTGGCATCGATGAACTGTTGTAGCATGTAGCACAAGGACCTCCATATGTGCGAAACGATGCCATTCCGAAGCGTTGCAATTCCTTCCTGGATCCTCCCACCACTGGACTGTTCAATTCAGTAGTGTCACATTGGTCGTATGCCAGGAAAAATGTCCAAAAGTGAGATTTTAGAGTGAGTATCAGAGAAATAACCCCAATAGTAAGAGCTCAATTGTAACAAAAATCACAAATTTAACATTTAAAAAATAAAAAATTTTCAATGAATTTTTGAGAGATAGTTATTTATGTTCAGGAAATAGAGAGTTGTGTACTAAATAAGGTTATACACGAAGCAACATCACCACTTGATGATAAATGTGCAGAAATTATAATTCAAAAGAACAATCCCACAAAGAAAACGTAAAACTTTATCCCAAAATTGGTTCCAAACTGCTCGCTGTGCAGCGTTGGTGCAGTTGCACCTAGCACTCACTACAGGAGGGGGCAAGCGGGAAAGCGGGGTGCGAATACACTCCCAGCACACATCACCCGGGCTGCACCCAACATTTATAATAAATGGAAGCAAATTTATGCATTTCGATCCCGAAACGCCGGCAGTTCGGAAACAATTGCCAACCGGGTTGGAGGAGCGAAGCCTGGTATGCGGAAAATTGTGTGCTGACCGGGGTGCTGAACAGAACAAAGGTGGTAACAGATGCTGCAACTGCTACTGCAGCTACTGTTCGGTTTCGGCACTATTTACGACCGGTGCCCTAATCTGTTGTGTGTATCGGTTTTCCTCCCGGGCCCGCTGCGGACTTCTAAGACACGCTGGGCGTTGCGGACGTTGGCGTTGGTGGCCTTGAGCGGTATCCACCGATCTGCCGGTCCGGCCTATTCAAATCGACCGTCAAACCGAGGCAGCATCGAGCCGGGCCGGTTGTCCGGGCGTTAAACAAGCGTTAAAGCGATTCCGGATTGCGGAAAATTGCTCAGCACGTTCGATGTTTATTAGGGCGGGCATGTTTGGAACGGTTTTGTAACGTGAATTGGTTTGCCTTACCGATTTTATGGTATGTTCTTTCACACTAGACAAGCACACTTTCATGCGGAGAACGTCATCCATGCGACTGTACAATAACCAAACCGGGAAAAGTGACGTTTGAAAACAAAACAAATATCAACCGCTAGTGTAGCTAAACGTCACAAACGTTGTTCGTTAAACGTTTATTTCTGAATTATACATAATATTGAAACCGTTTTGGATGAGAGAAGCAAACATAAAAATCATCACAAAACATTACGAAAAGAACGATGAGCTGTGCAAATATGAAACGTCGTTTGGAAAGTAAAAGAAGTGACGAAACTCGCACTAAAAACATGACGTAGCAGCTGGTACCGTCCACTGGAGTATCGATTGCGTAACGTCTTCTTATAAACGGCCACAAACAGTCTTACAGTTGTTACACACGCTCCCGAAGGTTCACAAAGAAACGATATTCCGGTGAATCTATTTTCACAGTGAAATCCAATACGCACGCCACAAATCATTGGAGTAACTCTATTCTAATCTCGCTTCCCCTTCCCCAGCTTAGCGACACTTCGATCTGAGATGTTTGTCTTTCCACTGTCATCTCGCCAGATCGCAGCTTCCACCAGAGGCCACCCATTATTGGAACGAAACGATGCAGGAAGGGGTAGAGAGATCGGCAGCCAATTTTTCATAATTAATCCCCACGTCGTAAACTATGCCGACAAGCGGGGCTTCCATGTGGGGCCTTCACTGTTCCGGGTATGTGGATTTTGGGTTTTATTTTTTTTGTCAAGAGTTCGGTACGGTTTTGTTTTTTATTTCGTTGCTGGTGCGTTACTATCGGGGCTGGTTCATGAATTTGATGGAAAACGGCAGCCATCGTTCCTCCGCATTTCCATCGTCCATTTGCGCCTAGTACGCACTGTTTCGGCGCGCAAACAAAGACGCGGTTGAGCCTCGGGAAGCATGCGGAAGCGGAAAGTGCATGTTTAGGCCGGAGCTGCTGCCACTTTTCTTCACTCCTAAAGGGTGCTGTTCGGTGTACGAGACCTCCCCCAAGACACCGTGCGCACTCCAGTCAAGAATGAGATTCTTTATTCGCCGGGATTGATTTACGATCGGCGTGGTTTTCGGTTCGCTTCGGTTTTCGGGTGCCGGAACCCGGCAACTCCCGGACACGCCACGTTCGGTGGCTTCACTGTTGGCGGCGGTGATTTATTGGAATAATATTCAATCATTAGCTTCTTACCACCGGCCTCGGGGAAGGCATCGGTGGGCATCGGTGGGCGAGAAAGATTTACCGGACACCCGTCGGCCACAATGGATGCTTTCGGGAGGCTAACGCGAGCCGAGCTACCAGCGAGCTATTGATTTCGTTAAAATCATATCGAATTAAGCAGACGGATCGTGCTGGTGCAATATTTGTTTTTTCCGCCTCGCAGAGTTGATTAAGCAATAAAATGATTTTTATTTCTATTTGCTTTGCTGTGCAATGTTTGCTTTGTGGTACTCACGACTGTATGTGATCCTGTCACGGTTCGAGAGACACTACATCAACAGATTTTGTTCAGTAATTTTATTTTCATCGGTAATTGCTTTATATTTTAAGTACAATATGAATAGTAGAGAATATGAGTAGAACTTAAACATTGATTAAAATAATATTGAACTAAATTTAACTGGCTGAGAGATTATTATTAATAGAATTTGAATACATTTTTTTTATTTCTTATCTTATATATCTTGAATAATGCTAAACATTAACATGTTTTTGACAGTTTGAACAACGTTTTAGTTTTAGTTAGATTTTTTCTGGTAGATTTAAATTGAAATGGTTAAATTATTACAAAAGCTTATAATTATGTCCAGTACCAGTTTATGAATATTAATAAAATTAATAGTACCAGCTTATTATTACTCCTTAATATTATGAATAATCCGTTTTACAATCGGCTTAATAATATATGTAACTTTTCTTTTCGTATCTCTTTACATTTTTTTATTCTAAAAATAATGCTTTACCCTAGCCCTATTTACAATATATTTTCTTATCAACAGATATGATACTGTATTTACGATTATATAGCATCATTTAGTATACTTCATATTTGGCTTATAAAGTATATTCAGTTTCAGCATGACCACTTCCTTTACCTTGATGTGTTTATCGTTCTCAGTTTCTTAATCAACGAAAATTAATTTGCTCGAAGTACGACGCCTGACGAAATGGAAGGTCACAGCAGTCCAGCTGAGCTCCTAATCGCCGATGACAATACTTTTCCCTTCAAGGTCTCGGCGTTCGCGTTCCGCTTTACGCGCGTTCGTTGATCGCGACCGGCCACCGAAACCACCACCCGAGACCGAAAACTGGTTCCGCGATCCTGGCCTTCCCTGGCTGCCATTTGAATCCACTTCCGTTCGTCTCGTTCCCTCCTTCGTTTCACTCCGCGGACACTAATAGCTCATAAATTTATCATCGCACATATCGCGCGAACTCGCGCGCCCGACTGCCCGCTCGCACCCGGTCGGGGAGGCGAAATTCCCAACATCGGCGCATCGGCCCCGCAACACTAACCGGTGAGCATCGCTTGCTGGCCGGACGGCCGGTGGACGAAACGTCCGTGTGTCCGGAGAATGTGTGCATAAATCTTAAGCTATTTAACTTTAAAAACCACCAGCACCGGACGATCGGTTGGGACGGTTGGTTTCGGTTGCCGATGAGCCTGTTCTTTCTCGCTCGCTCTCTCTCGCTGTCTCTCGTTCTCTCCACCTTCTGTTTTTCATGTTGTGTTAACTTCACGGCATGATGGAGGGATGTACCGCGAGCCGCAAGTGCCAGCTTCCACGCGCGTTGGGGAAAGGTTTGCTCCATCCTCCACCGTGCGACGCTCATTATCGCCGGTTAATCATAATCCGGGCTCGGGCTCGATCCGGACAATCTTGCCAACACGGGTCATCGTCTGTGTAGCAGACCGGCGGCAGATCGGTAGTAAACCAGTTTTCCAAGCCCCACCACCAGACGACCAGACCGGACCGGAGCACATTTCGCGGTGTGTCGTGCGTGCGCTTTGGCTTTCGGATCTGCAACACACCCTCGCCTTTCGCGGGGTGGTCGGGCGGTTCAAACCGGCGACGGACGGACGACGGGCGATTGTGCGCCAGAGACCTTGAGAACTTGTTGTCCCAACACGTCTCGGAGACAAATCGGACAAATTCGTGCATGATTTTGTTTTATTTTTTGGAAGGTTTTCTGTTTGTGTGTGTGTGTGTGTTAGTATTTTTGAAACACAAACATTCACGAGGGTTAACGATCGTATGGTCAATGAGCTTGGTCCGGTTGGGGTGAGCATAGGGAAAGATGTTTTGGAGCGTAAGAACAGGAAGAAAGATAAGAGCCACAAGAGCATTGATTTGAATAAATAACAGAATTATTTATGTTTCGTTAAATGACCATTTCGATGAGGGTGAGAATAAAGTTCGATAATACTTATTTCAACATAATTTATTTTTTTTGTGTCGCACAACTAGTTGAAAACTAGTTTAAAACGATAAAAAAAACATACATCTTTAATGTTGGAGAGGATTTGTTATCTTTATCTGTCTAGTGAAATGATTTGTACATCTTTATCTGTTTATTTTAATAATTGTAATAAATCCATATTAATTTATAGGCTCTTTTATTCTGTTCTATCTTGAGACAGAAATGATAATTATTGAAACAATCTCATCAAAACCCTCATTACTATACAACCAATTAAGAGTTCAATCCCGGCAAATGACGTTCAAAAATACAAAAGAGATCCTGCGTCGGCCGGGAATCGAACCCGGATCAACTGCTTGGAAGGCAACTATGCTGACCATTACACCACCGACGCACTTGACTCTTTCCAGCGCCTACTACCACCGAGTAGAACGCTCCAGCCGCAACATTAGTAACAGCATCGAAATGCGCTAGAACAGTACACATAGTTGTACACTGGCGTGGGTAATTACGCCCGAGTGATAAATCTAACCCTGTATGTGTGCTTATGCGTGTGGTGTAACAAAAACAAACCATTACCAATATCGCTTGGCCGAGCGCCGGAGAAGTGGTTCCTCCATTTGGCTAATGGGATATGTGTGTGTAGTATTTTATTTTCCAATTTACCCAACATTTCCATGCCGTTGGGAAAGCGTCCGAAATTTGACAGGTAAACCCATGAGTGGTCGCCCTTGTGTTTTATTTTGCTTCTGGTTCCCGGCACATTCCGGGGGCTGAGTGGAGCACTCAGCCCCGCCGTGTGCCCATAGTTCTCACTGGCTGGCTGGGTTGGTCCAAATACGGGGTTTTTATCGCTCAACACTCCATAAATCATGCGGACCAGATTGCGCCCCCGGCCCGCGCGTACGTGGAGGAGGCAAGCTGAAACAAAAAAAGTGTTTCCACCGTACAGGCATGGCGATTAAAGAAGAATCCGATCTCCGAACCGATAGTCAGCCAATTGGAAAGTGGCTATTTTTAATTCGTTTTAAAGCGATCGGAAAGCGACTGAGGAAGCGACCGTTTTCCAGTGCAGAATGTGATCAAATTCAAAGTAAACAGACGCCGCACCGAATGACTCAACGGGAGCTGTGTGGTGTAACGATTACGTCAACCGACGAGCGGAAGAGTAAACATGTTTGCAATTGCTGAAGAACAAAGACGCGACCAGCATTTACAGAAGAAAGAATTTGGCTACAAAATGCAAACCAATCGCCAACCAACTTTCGTCCTCTGTAATAATGCACATGTAAATAATATTTCGGACCGATGTGTATATGTGAGTGCGTGTGTGTGTGTGTGTGTGTCTGTGATAGTCTGCGGTTAGGACTCGAAATTGGAATGTCAGTGTGAATGGAGTTTTGTTTTTCTTTCTTTGTTTTTTTTTGGTCGTTCGTTTTTGCTGCCAAATCCGACTCCGCAGTGTGCCTGTCATGTTTCAATTAGGCAAATTTATTTATCACCAAGTCCCGGGAGTTGGTGCAAATTTCATGGAAACACGGCTGGAAGGAGGGAAAGCAGGGGCGAACGTATCTGTTGCACGTATCCACGCCCGTCCGGGCATGGGTGTCTGCGTGCCATTTTTGTTTATGTTTTGCAAATTTTGCGACGGCGCTCAGCGTGATGCGATATGCCCGATGCTTCCCCATCCCGATTGGAGTGTTTCTTTGTAGGCCCTCCGGGTCTGGGGAGAGGGAGGGGGGGGGGGGGGTAGACCGCGGTATTAGCATAACCGAGAACAAATCGAATCGAATCAAAATGCGGGAAATGTAAAAAAATAAAAACCAAAACCCCAAAAATTCACGCCACTCGCGAACCCGCCAGGCCCCCTCCAGGAATGGATAGTATCGATGATAAACTGGTTTTATTTATTTCGTGCTGTTCATTGGTCGGTTGCCTCTTTCGGTTCGACTCGGTGTAGTAGCGTCGACGACAAATCTGTAATCGGGTTGTGTAATTGAGCCATACACACCGCGCAACGCACCGCAGCCTCCTCGTGTCACCGCTGTGACAGATGCCTGAGTGGAGCTGTCAAAGCAGCTCCCAAACTGAAAATGGAGGAGAAGGCGAGCGGGGAGATCACATGAACAAACATGTGTAACTTTTCCGCAGTATATCAGCAGCTCCTCTCGAAATCGAACGATTCCCTTTCCCTGGCCGTTTCTGCTGAACACAAACTCCGCGTTGCTATGGTGATTCGTTGAGGGCGCTGGGGCGCTCTCAGATTTCCAATTCCGTGGCAGCGCAATTGACAGTTTTTGTTTTTGTTTTGATTTTTCTGTTGACAGGGGAGCGAGCGTATGAGGAAGGTTTTTTAAAATATTTCCAATCAAGCCTACTTTCAGGTAGGACACATTAATTGGATGACTTTAACTGAGAATATCGATAGCCTAGCATGTTTGGCTTACCCGAAAACGTTTAAAGTGAAGCTTTTCATGCAATCAATATTTAATGGTTTTGAAATTCATAGGCTTCCGTATTTAAAATCTACGCGATACAATAATGATCGGTGCTGTTAAACAATCTCCGCACTGATGCGCCCGATAGTCAATCTCGTTGCCTCCGTTGGGTCGTTCTGGGATGTGGGATTCGCACACCGGCTCACATCCGCTTGCCCGTCCCACCGGATTTGGAACAACGATTTCCACCAACAGCCAAGAGCACAATCGGAGGGAGGATGGACAAAAGAATGTTTTTTTACTGCCAAATTTAATGAACTTATTTTTAACATGATAATGCTTATGGATAATGGATTCAATGAAAGAATAATTGTTAGTAATTTATTTTTTTCTCCATTTTACGAGCACTTTAATGTAAGGTATTTTCGGATGATAACTGCATCGTTCTCAAACTTTAAGGCCTCCAACTTCTGGGAAGTTGCGTCCTAGTACGATATGTAAATAACTTAAATCGTCGAAATGTTTTCTACTTCATTATAGAAAAAAATCTTCCCCTTAGATATATTTTATGTACTTCTGGGTGTTGTAACAAAATTGACGTAATATTGTCGCAGTAATTTGTTAGAACGAAAAAGCAACAATTATTTTATCTCGTTTCCGAGATCCGTACAGTACCATTGTGCGGAACGCTCTGTGTAAAAAGCCGAAGCAACAGTGGCGACCAAAATCGCTAAGAGTTAAACTCCCTCACCCGTTTTTGCCCGTCATATTTTGGATGGTTCCTTCATGAGGTGATGAAGGGAACGATGATGGTGGCTGCTCCTCATTAGTTCCATCTGACGGCCATTTAGCACCCCGCTGCAGTTGATTATGTTTGAAAACATTAATCAAATTGTTCACTCCGTCTCTCTCTCTCTCTTTCTCTCTCGCGATGGAGTACTCTAGTGTAGTCTGTAACTTCTGGAGCAATTGTAATTGTTTACGCGTATTAATGAAGAGTGGGATGGTGGGACGAAATTCCCGTGGTTTACACGGGGCGTGGGCGTGAGTGATCAGAAATCATCAGGTGACACCGGACATCAGTGCCGGGTGAATAGCGACTTCCGGGTGAGTAGTACCCCGACATTTCCACTGGTGCTTCGTTAACCGGTCTCGGTGTTAATCCTTTGTTCATTGTTTCAGCCGTATGTCCATACGCTTTTCAGGTGCAGCACTCGGAAGGGAGAGGGAGGAGGGGAGAAGGGAAGTGACACCACGCGACGGTACGATGCTAATTAATTTATTAAGTTATTGATTGGGTCGTTTGGGTCGATAGATTCCTGTGCGCCGGTGGTGTAAACTGTAGCTTCCGACGGGTAAGCTTGCAAGTAGCAATTTCCACGAGCCACCAGCCTCCATTCTAGCCTCCAAGACAAACCAGACACAAAAGGCCCCCGGGATGACGGCATCCAACTTGCGTCCAGCATCATGTACCTGCAGCAACATTCAGCTCATCTCGGTTATTAGCTGTACAAACACACAAAAATAGGCCCAACTAGCGTTAAATTACTCTACTCCCGCATCGCCCACCCCCAATCGGGCTCCCGTTCGGGGGGCTTCTGTGACATGCAGGTTTCCTTCGGCGTCATTGATACGTCTTAATCATCGATTCTTCTCGTTCCAAGTACCAACCGGTTTGACGGTACCAACGTGAACAGCAGATTGTTTGCATAATTGATAGGGCATAACTATTAAACAAACGACCGTTTCGGACTATTATTTCACCGGTCTCCCTAATCCTTCAGCGAACGCAGGAATGAAACCCGTGTCCAGGGCGCGTTGAGCGATGTGCATCGGGTAAATAATGTGATTGATTTCAGTTGCATTTCGTCCAGCCTCATGCAGGTGAGTGCGCATCAAAGGATTTTGTGCACTAGGACCGCTTAAAGCTGTTAGGAAAGCTGGGATGGGAAATATCCAGCAATAGTTGGCATGCATTCCAATGCATTGAATACTTTACTGCATTTTGAGTTAATGAAAATAGGAAAAATAATTGTAATTGGTATCATAGCTTATAACCGATGCTACAGACTTCCAGTTGGCTAAAGACTTAAAATTTGGATCATGAGACTTAAATTTGGATCATTGGTTTTGATACATCCGAGAGCTTACCTTTATGGTAGACAAATCTATACTTTCCATCTAACAATTAATCGCTGCACTTACTGACGGTGGGACTAACACCATCGCTCTTCATAATTGCACCTAAAAGCATTGAGCTTACACACTTTAAAGCTTCACGGCTCAACGGCTAAAGACATGGTTGAAGCATTTCACGCCAGTTCCGGAACAGGAATGCCGGCGCATCCGGTCGCAAGGCGTTAAATGGTGCAATCGAATCGGTAATTAGTACGTTTCGCCACAGTTTCTTATCATTAGCAATCGGTGGCGGTGACTGATTATGTTGTTACGTTTATGTGCGTTGTTTGTCCGGTTGGAGCGGGGATGTTTGCTGCAGGCGGAAGAAGATCTCAATACAGAGCATTTCGTTAATGTAGCGGTGTTTGTTGAACATCAAATCCCTACTAAAAATAGAGTTGTTTTTGGTATTCTCAGCTTGTACAGCAGTGATATACATTGTGAGAAATGTGTTTTAAATAACGGTGACCGTTACCGTTGAGATAAGACCGTTGAGAGATTTCAGAATATTTAGAAATTCCAAAGATTGTAAACTTAAAAAAAAAACTATCAAACCGAAATTGATCACTTTACTTGCCTTCTCACTTTCACTAGGCAACTAATCTACGATTTACTAGAAAATTGTTCATTGCATTCGACCATGCTGGTGAGGCTTAAGGCTTAAGGCACCTAGAAACGGAGACTTTTACTTAGTTTATCACTTGGTATTAAAGATGCTCAGCTGTTTTCCTGTTAAAGAAGATAAGCAACAAGAGATAACGAGTGTGCATAAAGCGGTGTGAAGCGATCATTTTGTATCGCGTGCTAAGCTAGTGTCGTTTCCCTCA
>JXWZ01000673.1:0-10092 GCA_000956215.1 Anopheles farauti No. 4
CAAAACTGCTCGAACCGGATCCGGTAGCTAGGGTAAACCGCTTATGCCTGACGAAGGGTCCCGGGCTCATGGGACTAGCAATGTTTGCTGCACGAACGAACCAACTCAGTTGCGTTATGGGTTGCTTCAAGCCAACCGCAGTATCTTTTTAGTGATGAATCTGAAAGCACACAATATTAAACAACACAAAAAATATGCGCACGTTCAATAAATACTTACCTGATACAATACAATTATGTTCAATATTTTGATGGATTATTCCATCACAATCAAAACAAACCGTTAAATAAGTAAACAAACGATTTTCTTCGTGACATTAGAAAAAGTCATCGCCAAAAACATCGACCATCGACAATGACGTTTAGCGACGCCAGCGCCAGATGTGGTAGGTTTCTGAACTAATCACCGCCGAGTCCTAATCTGGACTTAACCAGGAAATGTAATAAAATTTCCGACACCGGTACAAGGAGCGATGCTAGAATTATACAAATCCACCTGCAATGAAGATTAAATCGATCAATAATATTAAATAAAAGCTGGTATTGCGCCGTTGGATTCTTTTTTAAAGGGTTCCAAAGCACACCATGACACCTATTTCTTTCCATGCATTCCCTCCCAGATAAAAATTTATTCCAAAACCAAACTAATCCGACTAAAAATGCTACAAAATCCAGTACATCATATATTTTTATGTAAATGGGTACACAAAAACACTATATCTTCAGATGATTCTTACCCCGCTCGAGCCATTCCATTGGAATAAATGCAATGTGATAACGCCCGTTTTGTGCTTCCAACAGTGTTTGCTGCTTGCAAAACAAAACCGATTCCGCCGCCACAATGCTGCTCTTCCTCAAATTTCGATACATATGTTATTGTTGCATATTCGGTGATTATAGTTCTCGCGGGCGTGATTCCCTACCGTTGTGTGGGTCAAAAATATTCCAAACATTTTTTTTGTTCTACGCTTTTATCGTCACCCCCTAGGCTCCATCCGATCGACGTGTGTCTTATAACAGGGTAAACATCACACTAATATGAAAGCTCCATTGATTATTTATATGAATAGGTTTTGATCGTTCGATTTTTCGTCTACTAGCCAATCGCCAGTCTGCTCTAGAGAATTCAATCCGTCCTAGCAGTTCCTTCCGTTCGATACATACATCTACAGCATCGTTGGGATTGAATGTACATGTATATCATGTTAGTAAACCATCCGCACGAAAAGAATGTGCACGGTTGTTTCTTTTTTTTTGTAGAAAAAATGCACAAAAAAGTTTATCATCTAACGTTACCGGATGACGTTCGCTGTATAAGTAAATCGTGTTCGCTTTTGCTTTACATTGGATCTGCATAATATAACGTTTGTAGCAATGGTGACTTGTAAGTGAGTCTGTATGATTGTAATCCTATGTTTGGTTTGTTTCATTAGTTGGTATAACTTAAGGGTGTTAACAACAAAACTCCGTACTGGACGAAGGTTGGACAAAGCGGCCGCATGGTAAACAAAATATCAAGGGGAGGGGGGGAAACACTGGCAAGAAACAACTGGAAGATCCGTGATCGCATCCCTGCGTTAAATTTGTGGTTTTAAGCTATATTCCTGTAGTGAACGAAAACATAAACACGCTACTATGACTAGTAAACTAAACAACAGCACACCACATCTCTACCATTTTGTAAATCATGGAAGCGAACAAGTTGTAAACCCTGCTGAATCTTGCCAACCCTTCTCTAGCTATCGTTAATTTCGGTTTTGCTAAGTCCTGTTCCAATTCGCTTGCGCTATCGTTCGGCATTCATCAACATTAAATCGTGCATCAACTAGATGCGGTTGTGAATTTTCCAATTACACACAAAATAACACTTATCCATTAACTTTACTAAGGTTGTGAATGCCCTACTGCCCGCCGTACACTAGCTCTCCCGCCAGTGCACCTGGAATCCGGATGGATCCGGCCAAAAAGCACACAAAGCACAAACCACTCCACTTTTCTTCCCGCGAAGCTTACATTAACGACCGTACTTCACTATCTTTGGATTGGGAAGATTTGTTCGAACTGCCTCCGTTGGCGGTGGTTACATCATGCGCACAGGATGCTGCTGTAACCGTCGGCTTACGTTTAGTTTTCGAAGGAAAGAAGACCTGGAATGTTGTAAAATTTTCAGTTTTCATTCCTGTTAAGGTAGTATGTTTTGCCAATACATCAATACATACCTTCACGGCACCACGCACCATCAACCGGAACCAGTAAAGTTGAGGTAAAAACAACGCCAAAATGCTCACCTTACATCCCCAAGGTAAATTCCATACGGCCTAGGAAGATGATATAAATGAGATAAGAACATGTGTTGGGTTGTTAGTGACGGAGATGTGATACGTATGAAATCTTAATGTTATTTTTTCTACATTCATATAAAAATTGAAGATTTTATTACTTTTATATATAACTTCTAATTTTCGAAGATTTTTAGCATTTTAGTTCTTCTTAATATATTTGAAACGTTCAAAAGATTAGATTATGCAGAGCAAAATTATATATTATACCAATATTTATGTTATCTTCCTATACTCTACCAATAAAGAGGTTTCTGCAATTGCATTAGTTGTTTCGCAAATGATCACATGACTTAAAGCTTAACGAATGCAAACGGAGACACACATATTGGAAGCATGTTACCAACACGAATAAACTTCAGAAAGATTTCCACGCCCACTTACCTCGAAGAAGGGCTTGTTGATGACCTGGCTGTAGTAGTAGCAGACGTACGGCATCAGAAAGACGCGACACCAGAAGAACGTGACCAGCATCACTAGCCCGTTAATGACGTACAGCTTGCTTTGCTTCAAGCCCATTACACTAAGGATGCTGCGGAATGATACGAACGGTGTGGAAAGCTCCATCATGAACATGAAACTAAATACGCAATCGCCAAGGCCTCCACGCAGGTACTGCAGATGGAAAATGATGAAAAGTTAGACATACCACAACACAACGAGATTTACCATAATGCAGCTATGCTTACCGATATAACGACCAATCCGTACGAACCGATGAACAGATGGTGAAATACCATCAATGGATGCGAGGCCAGATATTTGGCGAAACTTGGAATGCCCATCTTGCACGGGTTCACGAACGAAAGCGTGCCCCGTTCGACACTCGGAATGTCATCGAGCGCCTCGTGCAGCTGCGGCAGTTGCGGCAACACCTTCTGTTCCGACACGGCAGTTGCCTTACCACCTCCCGCAACACCATTGACCGCATCACCATTGTTGTTTTCTGCATGCACTCCCAGCAGTTTCGCTTTCAGCTTGATCGCGGCTTCGGCGGCGTAGATTTTGTACATTGACCAAAGGTCGTAGAAAAAATATGACGCCGCGAACCAAGCGTACGACTCGGACAGGAAGTGCGACGCATGTAGGAAGTTGCGCGGACAGGACCACCGGCACACGAACAGACCGGCAATGCAGGAAAATGCTGCTTGCACGGCGGATACTAGTCTGCGGGAGATGAACGAAAAAAAAGTACGTTTGTCAGACACGAAAGAACTGCAATTGTCGCGGTGAGAAATCTACTTGTTCGTGATGTCCAGCACATCCGAGACGCGTAGCCGATAGCGCTTGACAAAGTTGTGCCCGAGCGCGGTTTTCAGCAGCAGCTTGTTCAGGAACTCCGTCAGTGCAACAAAGTACACAAAGCCGAGGCTGATAAGCAGCGCACCTTTCTGGACCGATATCCGATCACTCGGGTCGAGCGTGGACAGGCTAGCGCATGCTAATCCAAAAGAACCGATCGAATAGAGCAGCGAGAACACGCAGCCCTGCGTATTTATCTTCTCCACCATTGCTGCTGGGTACCGAAAATCAGGATGGGTTGCACTTTAAACGTCACGTCTCTATTTCTTCGAATTATAAGCCGTTTTTCCGGCCGAAAATCCTTCGGAATGGTTACTTTCTTTCCAGCACGAACTGCACACGACTTTTTACACCTGAGGGCGGTTCATTTCTGTAACACAACACACAACACTAAACCGCACACAGCCACTGCGGGGAAAGAAAGAGTGAGAAACACGGAAAAAGTGAAAACGGCTATTCGAGCGTCGGCTCCCGGCAGGTCAACGGAAGTCAATTAGAATGGTAAATAAAATCAGCGTCAGCGTGTGCTGTCCATGAATCAACCGCTGACGACGTTCGGCTAATGTTGTCTTCTACGTGCGTGCGCCCTGAACTTTTGTGTTTCACAGCGGTCCAGGTTCGCTTACATAATAATGCTCGACTCTTCAAAGACAGTGTTGTTTTGCGATAGGAACCACATCCGTGATGAACCCACTCTTATCGCATCGTCTCGTGGACCCCGTGGGAAGGTGTTGGGCTGGCAGGCGCGATAAGAAGCGTCCACTTAGGGCAAACGTGTGAACCAGCAGCAAAACAACATACCGTGTGTTAAAGGTGCACTGTGCACGCACGCACGTGCATCGAACGCTGATAATCTCGCTAGTAGGCCGTAGGATTATGTTACCCACCGGAATATTCTCGAGCACTGCTGTTAGCACTATCCTGCAAAACTTTTGCACAATCTATGTTACCCACCTTCCAAATGACGACGCGATTTTGTATGTGTTGTCTGTCTGGACGACCCCACGCACCACACCACACCTCCCCTTACATTCACGGCGTTGTTATCCCGCACTCTTAGACGCCTTCTTCCACAGGTGCACAGCTGTCAGTATTTCATAACTAGAGAAAATGTCAATTGTTTCGTGGTGCGTGTTTGCTGCCCTGGTTCGAAGCGCTAGTGGTACGTATACCTTCGCTGAGTTTGATTGTGATGTCTTGTTTATAGTTAAATATTCTCGACCGTGCGACAATTTACACCAAAATCCGCTCTATTTTTGTCTATACTTACTTCTACACACAATTATAAGTCGTTCAAACCGGGCCGCGCTGTTTGTTATGTAAATATTGAAGTCTTGATAAGACCCACAACCAAGGGAACCTGAAATAATTTCTTTCTTTATTTGTGTACCAGCAACATTTTATTGCAATAATATGAAGGTGATTCACGAAAAGTGCAGTAGCTTGTGGGAAAAAGAGGTATGGCTTAGGAACAAATCACGGCTATACGTAAGCCAATCCTATATCACGGCCGTATCGACAGAATATGCAACGTCGTATTCCGTGTCAAAAATACGTTGTGGATCGCCTGATGCCATTCTACTCACATACCAAAGATTGGAGTCTTCCGCAGCAAAATCATCCAATTATCTAGTTTCAGACATAGTTTATCTTGCATAAGATGACCTCCAAATGGTATTTGCTCTGAGCTACGAATGTTCTGAAAACAATGTTTAGAATTGATTTTTTGGTCTGTATTACACTTTTTTTATTAGGTTTCAATTCATCCGCATTACTTTTTATGAATAGTTGCAATAATTTTATCCTGTAAGCTTATCAGGAACAAGTTCATTAAATTCGAGGCATACACGCACGGAGAAATGATATAATTTAATAGAACCATATGAGCTCAACTTTTCTGCAGTGTAAATTTCATCATTCCATTAAAAAAGGGTTTTCTTATAGTCAATAACACGTTTTTACATGTTTAGTATTCATATTTACTAGCTACATTTGCTAGATACATGTAGTATCAATTGGACTACAAAACTTATCTGCAGAATCAATTGCACAGAAAAAAAAGAACAATCAAGGTACTAAGATTCTACACAAAATCAACGGTATCTATGTATCTAACTTACTTACTACAGATAGCTAGTAATGCTGGAAAACATGTTGGCTTATTACAGGTAGGATCGTTGTTCTTCGAAAGGAAATGCAGTACCATTTTGCTCATCATCGACAAGTGACTGTAGCGATCCTACATACGTAGATTATCGTGTCGATTTCATAGTATTTGTAGAATGAGATTAGTAAGGTCCGCATCACGAAAACGACCAATGCGAGCCGCGTACGAGATAAAGTGAGCTAAAAATGTTTGATTATGAACTCGATGCAACAGATGTGACATCGGACCAGAAGCGTGTACCGTAGCGAATGAAGAACTCCCATCGCGCGCTTCGGAACGTATCACGACGATCAAAGTGTCATCGAGCACTCGACTGTAAAATGGAACAAAAATTTCAAAATTTACACGGTATGGTGCGAATGTACACGGCCAACATGGTGCTACTAATTTTTCAGACTTACCTAAGCTTGTGCATTGTAATTCTTACTGCAGCATCAATTTCATGCATGCCGATAGGAACGGTGGGATCGGCGATTGCCACTAATACAAACCCTTCCGGGCTGATGAGCCCATTCAACGCACCAACGGTAAGATCAAAAAAAGCGCCTGGTGCTGCTAGCGATTGTTGATCGTAGATTCCAAGTGCATATTCATAGTCGTTTTCCGAGTCCAACATGTCACTCACATCTTTCCAAAGTTTGTACCGAAATCCGTCCTCCATTTTACCACGTTTCCATTCTGTACCGAATGACTCGCGACAAAACTCTTCGGAACAATTCATGGTGCCGGTGATAACGTTTAGCCTCTTCGCAGTTTCGCTCTGAAGCAACTGCGACCGTACGTCGGGGCATCGCTGGTTGTCTGGGCTAGAATAACACCAGCTGGCGTTAGGCGTATGCGCGTACAGAGCCGCTGGGAACGGATGAACAATTTCACCGTTTGTTAACACACCAGTACGACGACCTACGGCTTGGGCCCACTGCACTATCGACGCAGCACGATGCGTGATATTTACCGGACCGACGCATTCGTCTGAAGGTTTTACGGTTGAATCAAATCCGACGCTGTGTTCATAGACTTCAATGCCACAGAACATGGAGGTCGGATTGAATGACGTACGTGCATGCTCACGCGTCGGACGCAGCAAAGCCAGATGCGAAAATGATTCCCAAATCGGCCTAGACTCGGCAGCGGAATCTTCGACACTATCCAACGCTACAAACAGGACGACATTCTTCGCACGACGTTTGTTCTCTTCCGTCACCCGAAATGCATTGCGCAGCTCGGCCAAGTTCGTTTCAAACCAAACCGCTTGCTCTGAAAACATATTATAACCCGGCCGTTACTAACTTTACCCGTGAGACGTCATTAGTTTAACCTTACCTGGAGGCAGTTCGACACTGGCCAAATCTACAATAGCGATCACTTGGCCTTCATTTTCATGCGCTACTATGAATCCTATGCACAGAAGTACGGCACCAAAAATTACCAATACCAGTGTACCGATGCATAGTGCATTGCAACCACAGCTTACTTTTCTTCTGGAGAAATTGTTTCTCACATTTTCACGACCATTTATATCACTGCCACTCTGCCAATGGCAGCTGTACGTGCCGGTGGCGGTGTCGTTCGTGGCGAAACTAAATTCTTCTCGTGCCATTTTTTTACAGGACACAATTACGCACTCCTTGGGATCATACGTACATGCCAAGGTTCTTGGAAGCAAAATCGCAGTTTGAGTGTGCGTTTATGTTTTCGCGGGGATGTTCTACTAGTAGCGTTCAAACGTTTCAAACAGGGTTGGCGAGTGATCGTGGAATAGACCGATAAGATACTGTTGCTGCTGATGGTGCTGTTGCTTACTCTTAACGGATAAGACAGACATTCGCTTGAATGCTTGAAGTTTACGATGCGCAGTGGGGTTGGCTGTTATTTGCAGAGGTGTAGAGCGTAACCATTACGAATGTTAATTACTAATTGCAGCGAGATAATTTCACAGAAAGCCTTCGTTGATTCATACACTCAGGTAAAAAACAGCATTCGTTTCAGCTCCCTGTTATCAATATTTACGTAGCGGTAATGAACTTGTACTATATCATAACATTTTTTTATAAAGTAACAATCTCCGTATTATACAATAATTCATCCGCTTTCAGTAAGAATTTTACTGTTGATTCTGAATAAACTTTAAGCTCTGAATAAAGTCTTTTAGACTCTGCACAACAAGTCTATGTCATCGAAATGAAAGATAACTAAATTAGCTTCAATGTTCATTTGCTTTTATTCCATTCTAACATAGAAAAGATTTTGAGATACAGGAGAGCTGAATAACGCGGTAATATTAAGACAAAAAAACTCCGATCATCTCATCTCATTAATCAAGCGCACATATATAAGGAGAGAGACAGTTAAAAAAGGAACCCGAGCGAAACAAAAAACAGGATAAAACCCTTACGCAAAACGTCTGTACTATACATATATATATATACCATAATGATTCTAAAACCATTGACACAAGCGAGGAATTGTGGCAAGCGTACGCTTAACCGAAAGTCATATTTTTTACAAAAACGAAAGCAGCAGGTGAGAAAGAGAAGGACAGAGAAAGAGAGAGAGAGAGAGAGAGAGAGAGAGAGAGAGAGAGAGAGAGAGAGAGAGAGAGAGAGAGAGGAGAGGAGGAGGAAAGAATAAGATGAGCAAAAGTAACGTTTCGAAATAATTTAGTGAGACGATAAATTTGCAATGCGACACATGATGTTTAATTTTAATGTAAATCAAACACACCGAATGGGCGGTAAAAAAATGTTTAAAACCGAAACCGTCACGATGCGACGGTATAGGCAGTAGGAAAAGTGCAAGTGTGAAAGCAAGAGAATGATTTAGATGTCGTCGATATTCAGATCATCTCCATCCTCGTCGTCCTCCTCGACGGACGGTTTGGCTAGCTTTTTCGAATCTGGCTTGGCCGGTTCCTTTCGCAGCGAGTCGACCTTGGCGCGATCGTCGTACTCGATCTCGAGCTCGGAGTCGTCGTCCTCCTCGGATGATTCCTCCTCCTCCGCCTCCTGCAGCCATTGTATGAAGGGTTTGGCGCGCTCGTGGATCTGGGTCGCGATCTCCTTCGACACGTACTTCTTGCTCACCTTTTGCGACCAGTCGAGGATAACCTTCTCGTCCAAAACGTCACTGTCGTAGAAGAGCTTCAATATACCGGGTACCTTATCCATCAGCTTATCCGCGTGCAGCGAGATCGTCTGCTCCAGCCCACCGATGAAGTACTTCTGCGCCTTCTTGTCCTCGTGCGTAAAGCGCAGCAGCAGGTTCCGGTACTTGCGTGCCTCCTGCGTAATGTTGGCCGTGAACAGCAGCTCCGCCAGGACCAGCGTCGCCTTCGATTGGATGTCGAGCCGGCTCGCTTCGGTCACGAGCTCCTTGTGCAACTGCACGTTGTCGAGCTCGTTCGCGTCCCGCTTCTTCTTCACCAGCTCGTAGAAGATGTCCATACGCTCCTTCTCCGTCTTGTCGAAGTCGTCCGATACGGTCATGTTCTTGGCGCCGTCGGTGAGATCCTGCATGCGCGCTCGCACCGCCTCCTCCGAAGTGTCCACCGTCCAGCTAACATCCTCCTCGCCGTTTTCACCCGAGATCGAACCATTGGGCGAATCGTCTCCATTGTTGTGCTCGCTGCCACCGTTCTCCGCGGTGCCACCACCGTTGGTGGTGGTGTTAAGCCCGACCGATGAATCATCGCCGTTCTCGCCCTTCTTGGTGCGCTTGCTGCGCTTGCCCTCGGTCAGCGAAGCACCCTGGCTCGCCGGGTTCACGTTCGGTGGGTTCTTGATGATGAACGTGTTCACCTTGTGGTTCACCTCGAGCGGACCGTGGAAGCCACAGGCCTTGCATCCCTGCGAGATTGTACCCTTCTTTGACGACACCAGCAGATCCGTCTCCGGGTTGTCGCACTCCGGGCACAGGACGAACCGACGAATGAATCCATCCAACAGATCCTGCAGCTTGGCGGCATCGTGCGCACCATTCACAATGAAGCGTTCGTTCTATAATACATATTGAAAACAAGCAATATTTTTACATTACTATGTTTGAGCAACTGTGTTTCAGGTGTACGAAAATGTTTTAAATATACTCCAATGAATATTATGTGCTAATTACAAGCTGTTTTTTACATGACAACATTAAAGAAACGAAATATGATTACTTCCTTCTTCTTCATAATCAGATCTATATTGTTATGATTTACTCAGATAAATGCAAATCTAACTTGATTCAACCGAAATTACATATGCGACACACATAGACTGATTTTACCACCATAGCTGGTTAGTCA
>JXWZ01000675.1:0-14493 GCA_000956215.1 Anopheles farauti No. 4
CTATTTTTTGTACAATTTTTAATACACAAACACACACGGACACACCTTAATAAAGTGATAAGGAACACGCGTTTCACCACCCAACACCACCGACGACAATATAACAACAGCAATAAACGCACTGAACGAACGAACGGATGAACAACTCAATTGACACTGAAAACCTCCGGCACACAAACCGCAAACAAACCACCGCACGAAACCGTTGATAATCGTGACGATGGCGCCCTCCCCTCACCCTCCGGTTTAAGTTTCCCCTCTCCCACGTTCACTGCACGTTCCAAGGGTGCGAGACATGGAAACACGAGGAATACTACTCGCTGCGGCAGCAAACGTCATCACTATACGATGGCTGTCTCTTTTTCTCTCTCTCTCTCTCTCTCTCTCTCTCTCTCTCTCTCTCTCTCTCTCTCTCTTTCGCTCTCTCGAAGTGCTCGGTGTGGCAAATTTTTATCAGCCCTCACTTAGTAGCTCACTCGTGTCCACACAACTACACTCCCGGTACGGACGCAACTACCTACGAGTGAGGCCACAGTCTCCTAAAATAGTGACGTGTGGTCCGAAATGTTCCGACGCTCCATGTGTGTTGCGTACAACCACGTCGTTACGATCTAACCGGTTCACCAAGAGGAAGTACCTTAGATGGACTTTCGAAGCGAGGCTTTGGCATTGTGGGGTATTCCTGTATCTCCACGTTGGAGAGCCTGTTCCATTGTGAGCCGGAGGTGTTTTGAGCAAATGTGTTATGGATGTTGGCAGACTGAACGTGATCTATGTAAATCCCTGCGTGTAAGCTCAAAGTTCTATTCCATGACCGAGAAAAAACACTCCGACAAACGAGCCTATACTTCATGGCAAATGACGACTTTGAATATTCCACTCCAGACAAAAGGTTTAAGAGGTATTCTCGACCCAACAAGGACAGCTACCCAACCGAACTGTTGTAATAACTCCACTTATTTTTATTATGTTAACATCATAAATTATATCACTTCTCACTTCTCAGACCCTAGCCCTATTAGTCACGCGACGATGAACGTCAGCAAATCGATTTTCCATCCACAACCATCCCACCTACGTCCGTAACTATCGGCGTCACTACTGATTGGAAGATTCAAGAGCTGGTGGGCAGACTGGCGGGATCTGTCTGTTTAGCTACCCGTGACCACCACCTGTCGCAATGAAGAAAACAAAAACGATCATCGGTAGGGAACAACCTCCTGTCGTCCATTAACCTGCCGTGATAGCGCAAACAACCGCTACGCCGGCTGCGGCTGAATGATTGACCTCGAAAACAATTTCCTTACGTTGGGAGGAAGCTTCGTAAACGTAGCAAGGGGCGTGACGATGAAAGCACGAGCCACAACATTTCATAACAGCGGAGCGCTTGTAGTGGTGATGGGAACAAAAAAAAATTGGTTGATAAAACGAAACGACCCTGAAGAGGTGTGCCCTGCTCCAGATTTGCCATATAGTTTCGACAAGGTCGTGTAGTTAAAGTGTTCTTTTATAAACACGCGCCGCAAGCAAACATTTGCAGGGCTCGAAAACATGCCGGCAAGATTCGTTTATGTCAAGTAGACACTTCAAGAACGAAGAGAGCTGATGCATCATATTTACACTTGGCCGGCGGTAGAGCTTTCGCTTTCGTTTCAAATTGGAAGAATAAAAAAAAATGTGCTTAAGAACGTTACAGGGAAGCTTGACAAGGAAGCTTTTACCGTTTCGTGAAAGGAATGACATTAACTGTGATATTGCACGCGTATATCTCTATCAATAATTGCGTATTATTATAATTTTACCTTTCTAGATTTGTAAAAAAATAAGACAAAATGTGTAAATTTTTTTGGCGGCAAAATATGTAAATTTGTTTTAATATTAACACATAGATAGAACCATGCCATGTTAACATTACGCGCCATAGTGAGTTCAGGACAGTTTGGCATTCTATTAACCTCTGACGAGTGGAGTCATGAATAATGGGACATAAATGTTTTGCAAATCAAGAATAAAATGTATAAAAATAAGCAAATGGAAATGAAAAGGAAACTCATCATTCACTGGAATATAAAATCATTGCAGAAACATTGCACAAGCGGCACAATTGTTGTTACATAAACGAAAGTGATCGTCTCTAATGGTTCACTACTAGCAAATCCATCGCCATAAAAATCTACGAAGCATTACATGGCATGAGCTGCAACGGCACGAAATGAAATTACCACTTAAACCTTTTCTGCCTATCCCATGGAATTTATTTAACTCGAGAGCATTTCTGTAAATAAAAACGAAACGAAAAACCAGACCCCCAACGGCCATTGGCCGCCATCGAACGAAACAACCGAACGACATCCGAAATTGCTGCCTAGCGTCTTAAATAATTCAGCGCGTGGGTGTTTCTTCGTTTACTCGATCTTTTTTATGTTGCTAACTGATTGGAACGGGTGTGCGACCGACGCAACACGTTACGGTGGCGCAAGTAAACCGCACACATTCCAAGGTCGATTAGATTTTATTTTCCTCTCGGATCGTACCACAACGCGCGTCGTGTCGTGTGCGTTCACTGCAACGTGAAATGCACCTGAGCAGCAGCACGGGCGCTTCTTTTAAATACACGTTATACTTTCTCAAGTTGTACAACGCATTTGTTCATCTCCGGCATGCGGAAAAGTGAGCCGTTTGCATTCCACTTCCTGTAGCCCAATTTTTATAACAAAGGCAAACACATGCCAACATTCCATGCTTTGCGCGATGCTACCTTTATCACGAGGAAACGGCAGACGTCTTCAAAAAGGTAAGAAACGTTTCTCACTCACAAGAAGCCGTACAGCATGAGGCGCACTACAAAGGACGTACACCTTTCTCTACGTACGTGGTCATGAATAGAAACTATTCACGCGTTCAAAGCACGTGAATGGTGGAGAAAAAAAAATAGTAACACGTGCAAGGAAGTCGACCTTCAGGAATAGGAATTATGAATTGATGGCATTTAAGCAAAGGCGCCGCATGTGAGAATACCGAAAATAGATCTTATTGCAAATATCACATCGATTCGATTACAGGGTTTTACGTATCTTCGTGCCTAGAGCTTGTCTGGTGCCTATTAGCACAATTAGCAAACCAAAACGTAATAATGCCTTCATATGTTCATAAAATAAAAGGTGCTCATAAATAACGTATCACCAGGTGAATATGGCTTTGAAGAATCGATAACCCTGTACCTAGTATCAGAGTCATCACAATGATGGCCACGTCCTTATCAGCCAATGGTGTCTTATCATTTGCGACATACAACCCAATTTTCCGGATGTACCGACAACACTTACCCACTGTTCGTAACGCCAACATTTTTGGAGATGGTTTCTAAAAATATCACGTCCTTTAAATCCGGCGGTTCGTCCTGCTTCTGTTGCTGATTTGGCTTTTCCGTTAGTATATCCTTCTTGGGCGTGTTCCGACCCGCCCGTCCCTGAGCTGGTCTCTTCAAGGGCTTTACACCGCCCGACGGTTTACCTTGGCGTAACGCGTCCCGCTCCAATCGTACTCGATTTTCGCGTATCGGTAAAACACGCCCAGGCGGATCCGACCCACGGGATATCACCTCCTTGAGATGGTGATGTACCGTGCTATCCTCGCGTGATCCGGCATCGTCGTGTTGCTGCAGCTGACCGGTAGCAGTGCTAGGCTTCAGCGTCTCTGAGGCCACTAAGATGAATAGCGTGCAACTGTGCAGAAGGTAGAGAAAGCAAAGCACGATTAAAATACATGCAAAACAGCGGCGTCCGGCTGCGTGGCCATGGTAACCCAGGCACGATGGCGAGTCGCTTCCACTGGCCCGCGATTGCATCATCGCTGTGGTACGTTCTCGCCCGCGGTGAGGGCAAAGGACGAGGAGGCCACTGACACCTCCGAAACGGAAACACTCACCTGGAAACGAGCGATACCAGTAACAGCGTGCAGTAGGTGTAGCATAAGCTAGGTTTCATTATTCTACGATCCCAGGACACATCGACAAACTCGGTCGACTTGAACACAGGACACAGCGGAAAAACAACACCTTCTACGAACGCACACACATTCACGTACACAAACACGCACACGAAAGTGCACTATTTCACAAATGGCTTCTTTTTACTTTGCGCTTTTTGCTGTGGAAATTTGTCGTAGAAACAAATTTCCCAACATTCACCACACACGCATACGCTTTTTATTTCTTTCTCGCTCGCTCGCTCTTTCTCTCTCACAATCGCGCACACCTAAACGCTAGCGTTGCACTCGTGATAGGGATTACGTGCACTAACACTAATCCGCGGAAAACCGCGACCAATTGCACTACGGGGGGAAACACAAAAAACTTCACAATCAAACTAGCAACTAGAATAGGAAGGCTAACATTTAACTCGTTTTGTCTACAAAATTACGCCGAGGGAGCCTCTGTTTGCTGTTCTTGCGCGCGGTCGTATGTTTTTTTTCTGATTTTTTGTATGATTTTTTGTTTGACTCTTTCTGAACTGACAGTTCTTCTGACGTGTTACAGGGTTGGCCGACGTCTATCTGTACGATATCGTCTAATATATTTTGTTGTCGTGATCTTAGAGCTATTACTGCAATTAGATAAACATTAAATTAATGTTATTAAGTATCCTGCTTAGACTATTTATTACACATTTGTACAATAAGCTAACAACAACATTTGTAGAATAAGCTAATAACTTTAGTCGACAGTGATTTAGTATTTTCACTGGGTCGCCCTTTGTTTTGCAATCTGTCAATGAAATCATAACAAATAAGTTTTCTCTTGCTTACGTTCTCATAAAACAATATTTTTACTGAAAATCTAGTGATATCTTGAACAATTTACTCCATATTGTTCTTTCTGATACGGTAATGGGTCAAGTGAAGAGCCAGTTTAGTGAAGACGAACTACAGGACTATGAAGATCTGACCTACTTTACGAAAAAAGAAATCCTGTAGTAAGTATTTCCGAATAGTTTCGTAAAATATAGTCGTCTTATTAAGCACTTGAATAAACATTTCCATTCCTATTAGTGCGCATAAGAAATTTAAGAATCTAGCCCCTGAAAAGGTTGGCCACAACAAGAATGCGAAGCTGTCGATGAGCAAGGTCCTTGAGTACCCGGAACTGAAGGCCAATCCATTCGGGGACCGGATCTGCAAGGTGTTTAGCTCCAGCAACGATGGTGATATTACGTTCGAAGATTTTCTCGACATGATGTCTGTTTTTTCGGATGCGGCGCCAAAATCGGTGAAAGCAGAACACGCTTTTCGCATTTACGGTAGGATATTTGCTGGTGTAAAAAAAAACGAATGGGTGGATGATCAAAGTCTCTTTCCCTGGAACCAGATTTCGATGGAGACGATATGATTGGTCGAAACGATTTGAAGCAAGTGATACAACGACTGGTGGATTACAATTCCGATCTGGGACACAACGATATTGATCAGCTCATAAATGTAAGTGCGAATGATGCATTTAGTATCTGTTTTCCTGTTGCATATTACTAACCCGTTGTGTGGAATGTAGAACATACTCGAAGAAGCTGATTTGGATGACGATGGAGCCCTGTCGTTTGCGGAATTTGAACACATAATCGATAAGTCGTCAGACTTTATCAAGTGAGTATTCATGTTTCGTTTATTCTTTGGAACAAGTCTTCTTAAAACCTATTTACGATTATCCTTACAGCTCATTCCGCATACGACTGTAGACAGCAGATATACTCTTCCACACATCTCATTATACGCATTGCAATCTTTCAAATAATACACTAACGACGACCATATAGTCCAAACTCGTGATGTAAGTTAAGTGTTTAAACGCATAATTTCGTAATAAAAATGTATTTGTATCGTTTTGAAGATAAGCTGACTTAACCATACATAATTATTCATGAATTTTGTCATGCTCCCTTAAGGTTGCAGATATCCTGGCAGTTTCATTCGCATGAAAATCCAGGTCGTAAAGAACGATACTACTATGAAAATGAAACCCATGGCGATGAGCAATGTTTTGTTCAATTTCGGCTTGCCAGAAGTGTGCGTTTGGTCCATGATGATAAAGCCGAGCCCACCGATCGTGAACAAGAAGCTACTGGCTAATCCTTCCATAATGTACTGTCCATTGACACGATACGGCATAAAGGCGACCGGTCGTGAATGCCCATGCTCGTCCGTCGTTGATCCTACACTTGGTGGTTCAACGATCATATCGTAAATAATGCCTTAAAAAAACGAAGCAAATGTTATCACCACTAGAACCTCCAACTCGGCACAAACAAACCGACACCAACCTCCGGTGACCAAGAAGTACGAGAGCAGCACAAAGGAAAATACAGTCATTGCTGAAGGCTGATGCAGCGATGATGGACGTTTTAGTTTCAGGTTTGGTACCTCGAAGAGATAGAACGGAAGGCTGTACAAAGATTCCATTTGTTTTACGTTAAAAAATCTATTTTGTGCAAGAAACTGCGATTTGTTGATACGGCGATTTTTTACACACGCACTGTGGTTTTATTATGGACATGGGCAAAGAATTCCCGATGACGTTTCACGAAAATACTCTACACACAATGGGAATGCGGTACTGTATGTTGTAGGCCACCTTGCATTTTTTTTAAAGCAAAGAAAGTTATTTAAAGCATAATAAAAACCGTAAAATGCTCTGTGAAAATCTTGAAACTTGTTTATCTTTCTTAAAAATTTCACTTGATCATTTTTCAAGAGCTTGTTTATCATTTCTCAAAACCTGTAAAAAATGGTACTGACAGCATGACTAACGAAAATTTAAATTCATTGCAGAAAAACTCGTATATTTCGTAATACATCGAATAAAATGTTGCGAAACTTGTGGTTTAAGGTAAAAATTATCATTTTCTTGGCAACACATAGGTTAGAAACCTTTATCCATTACATTACAGAGTAAATAACAGAGTTTAATTGGACCGGCCAAAAACTGGTACATTTACTCTACTTTCAGCTGTTGTTTCTCTCGATTTGCTAAATCGTTGAATATTTTCAAAACTCAGTAACTATAGCAATTGCTATTCCTTATATATTATACTTTAGCTTATTAGATATCTACCGAAAACCCCATAAAATTGTATAAAATACTAATAAGATTTCAAATTTCGACCTATACGTAAAGTTCGTTTCGTTCTCGTTTTCTTCATTAAATTTTTACAGTTGTTAATTATTTACAATAAACACTTAAATTCATTTTATTCTTAAGTTACATCACCTTGTAAAAATCATTTATCTTAAAGTATGATAGTACTTCACGTAGGCTGAATTTATCACCCCAACCGTATTAGAATCACGCATACCTATCAGAATAAGAGGAAGAAGAAGTGACACAACAGAATCAGTTAGCAGTCGGAAGAAGAAGAAGGGCAGTCAGAGCAAGCGACGGAGAAAAAAACACACACATCACCCGTGTGCGCGTAGGTCGTGTTTCGTTCTAGTTTTTCTCCAAAATCGCGTTTTCAAAGGCTTCCTTAGTTTTCTTCGACGACCATACTGGCGGAGCACGCACACGAAACGCGACTTCCATAAACGGGTGAGGCAGCAGCAGCACCGACCGTCCAACGCAGTGGCGGAATCGATGACCCGAGGGCTGTCCGTGAAGAGGAAGCTAGCCTTAACTGGACCAACAATTCGAGTTGCATCTAAATCTCCACGTTTTCTGTACGGCGGCGTGTGTGTCCGCGGTGAAGAAGCGGAATAGGTAGTCCCTGGCCGCAGCAAACCCGTGTCCTATGGACTCCGGAGTCGATCAACTCGATGCTACCAACTCGAATCGGTAGTCAAACGTGAGTTTCATTCCTTTTGGTTTTCCAGGTCTATGTTTTCTTTGCTTCTGAGTGCGGGGGAATGTTATTTCCGGACCAAGGAGTGTGGGTTTTTTGCCATCCGGAAGCGGTAGCGCATGTCGTAACCTCGGATTGTCGTAATGCGTCCAGACGTCAATTTAGACAGCGCGTCAGGCGCCACCGAAATCGAAGTAACGACGAACGTAGTTAGTTAAAGGAGCAGCCATCATTACGGTGTGTGGCGGTGTGTCGCTGGTTGAACGTCAATAGCACAGACACATACGCACACACGTACAAACTGATCCAATCACCACTCAGAGCGTTTCGTCCGCCATCATAACCTCATGGGGTTCGGTGTATTGAAATGAAATGTGCTCCTTCTCAAAATCGGATAAGCACCACGGATAAAAGATTCGGTATGCGTAAGAGGCAAGACAAGGAGTGTTTTTTTTTGACACAACAAAGGAAACTTGCTTCGACGAATCGGTGTGCCTGTTGTGAATTGGTGTTGGTGTGGTAGAGAGATAATGGTGTGTGAAATACGCAATCAGCAAGACGAAAAGCAGAATAGTGTACGAGTGTGCGTGCCATGTTTGAAGAGAGTCAAGTACTCACCAATACTCATGTACAGTGTATGAGATTGTTGGGCTGTTCGTGGAGCGGGTTTACATATGCGTGCGCGCCATACAGTGTTGCCAGGCGTTGCTCTCTACACGTCTGTCAATCGTGTGTCGTCAACGTATATGTGTACGTGTGTGTGAATAGGAGGCAAACATTCAGCAGCTCTTTGCCAGGCCTGTAACAAGAGTGAGAACGTAAGCACGCACACACTGGGTCGTGCGTGCGTGTGTGTGTGTGTGTGTGTATGTTTGTGTGTGTGCGTCTGCTAGCACGATATGAGCAGAAGTCAGCCAGTCACCAGCAGCTAGAGCACCAAGAACTGACCTGCTAACCAAACGCACACGCAGAGCGCGTACAGGAGAGTCATCGTCACTTCGCGAAGCGCACGTTTTTACCCCGGATTTTTCGGTTCTTTTGCTTCCTTGTGTTTCGGCGTGCGTGTCTCTTGCGTGTGGTGTTGTAGTGGCCCGTGTGCGACGAACGTAAAGATGGTGGCCAATCTCGTGCGTCTAGCGCTAGACTTCGTTTACTGCTGCTATTGCTGCTACTAGTTGGTAAGGCAAAAATACGGAAGTTGTACGTGATTATTTTGTACGCGGGCGAGCACAGCAAGGTCTACTAGATCCGACCGTGTTTGCTGGCTATGTACTTCTCCTGCAGCTAGCCGACCAACAGGGTCAGCAGCACCACCAACAAAATGACAGCGAAACAAAACCGTTCCACGCGGAACAAGTGTGCTGGACGTATTACAAGTTCCTTTGTGATATTGGTTTTATCGTGTGTAGAATGTGTGAAAAATCCGTGTGACCCAGCCTCCTGCGACCCCAGTCAGTGCGCGTGATTGTACCAGGATGACGGAAAGAGGGATACTATTGCGTGCAGAAATGTGCTGGAATTTGGGAAGGTTCTAAACTGATAATCGTTTCCCCGTCGCTATGAATCACGCAGTAAAGCCCACAATGTCACCCACCTAGTGCTGGTACTGCTGCTGTAGCCAGGTGCACTTGTCGGACATCTTCCCGTGCGCGGAGTAACTTCCTCGCTTTTGTTTCACTGGAAATGTCTTTCAGGTCTTTCTGTTTTTCTGTTGCTATTTTCTCCGGCCAGCGCGGAACCTTTGCAGATGCTTCGCCACATAATGCACAAAAGGAAGCCCAACTATGCTTCATTTCCGGGTGGAGGTGGTGTAGATGATATGATGTGGCACAACACTATGGAGGAGAGGAGCTCTTTCCGTTTATTTTTGCAGGTGAAGCTGTGATTCGAGTCCAGAGGGGCAATATGAACGGACACAGCGGGGCATACAGTAACGGCGGCTTTGGACGGTGGCAGTACAAAGCAGCAAGAGAACATATCAATTGCTTCCTCTGAACCGTAACCAAGCAACACACATCGTGAGTTTTGCCATTACTGGGCTACCTACGGATGCGATGGTGTTTTTTGGGCACCTCTTTCTCTCTCTCTCTCGAGTGTCATGTTTCACGAGGCAACAGCAGCAGCAGCAGCATATTGATTCGTCTTCATTCCGAATATCTACGAATGAATCATCTCGTTTTGAAATGTTCGTAGTATTATTTTGCGAATGCTAATAATAATCGCATTTATGGCTTTGTGATGGTCCAATTGCGTAGGATTATGTGATTATTTGTTCATTTACGGACGATTGGTAAAACGTGGTTTTTTAGTGATTTCAAACTGGCTGATACTATCTAGCTAATACCACTGTGGTTATGATTTCTTGGTTTAAACCCATATTTTTCGTGTATTAAAAGCTTTATCGTTACTTGTCGAAACGTGTTACGGGATGTTTCATAGTGAGATTTAGCTAAGACCAAAAAAAGATTAATATGGAATGTTTGATATATTTCATTTGCTCGCAGGAGCCCATTTACTATCGACTTCATATGGAAACGAGATAAACGATATGTCAAAACATTCACGGCAGTTCTAAAATGTCCAACAAAGACAACTGCTGCTGCGATTGATTCGACGTAGCGAGATTAGTCCAGTTCGCATAAACGTGCGACGCACTTTTTGCATACTTCATTCCATTATTTGTTGCACACACACACACATACACCGCACTATGTGAGAACATGTGCAACTGGCACCGTATGGGCTTGTGAAATTCACTCTCCGTGTTTCCTTGAGACACACCAAACACTGGCGTGTTATTGTGTTTCTCGAGAGGACTATGATGCTGAGCGGGAGAGGGGTACAAGACAGACGATTCTTTAATTCACCTACTCACAAAGAAGGTGGTGACTGCCACCCTTCCACAGACCCCTTGAGGTCACAAGAAATGCTGCTGGATGGAGAGAAACGTATAGAAGTGTAACGACCAATCTTGGTTGAGGCGATGCACAAAGTGTAGTTGCTACAACGTGGGTGAGAGAATATGAAAAGGAGGCGGGAGGGGATAGTTGGGTGCGCACATCATTCCATTCTCGTGTCGCAAATGTGTGCTGCTTCTCAAGGTGAAGAAAAACTAACCGACCGAGTGTGTCTCCCCCGCTGGGACGGTGCGCTTGGAGCGGTGTGGAGATGCATACTATTTCGCGCACGTGTGTGGTGTAAAATGCTCTGCATACGCTCTCGCGAAGAGATGTTGACGGTGGTGCAGACAGTGGAGCAGACTGGCTGCTGCGGGTGGTGAGAGCACGTACGAAGCGTTTGAAACTCGCACAAATCTACCAGCATGTATCACCTTGTGAGGTAGATTCGGATGCCAAGGGGGAGAAAGGGAGATAGAAATATGCTCAAATAAGTTTCCACTGCAATTATTCAAATTTTCATGCGAGGCTGCACGTATAGTTCAATCGTTGTCCAGCTCGTTATTTGAGTAGTATTCTGTTATGTGAATTTAACAGTTGCAATGGTTTTTTTTTGTGTCTGAAATAAATTTTCAGTCCAAATTATTTAAAAATTGGTTATTAAAAAGAAAATCATTCAATATTGAGCCATGTTCAAAAGCAATCTCATTTGATTTGATCCATTTCATCAAGAAGCCAAACGGTAAAGCAGAATAGCTTGCTAAATTGGAGGTACTGTTTAATTTTTTGTTCTCTCCGTTACTGTTGCTAAGTCCCAATCCCAAGTTCCTATTTTCATGACAATTTTATATCAAAAATCGTTACTATGGAAACGCAAGTAAAAGCTGTGCAGAATGTTCCTTCAATGTTATTTGATTTATGTTAATCTAGTACGCTGTGTAACTAGCGAGTACGTTATTCTTTTTACTTGAAACTAATTTTTTATCCCTTTTTTTACGCGCCGCAAATTTTTTTTCGGTTGCAATTTTCAACGCAGGCGTGAACCGTCCATCCTGTCTGTGAGTCGAACGGCGTCCGGCGGCCAGTGCATCCAGGAGGAAGGCAACGAGTGGTGGAAGGTGGTGGTCGGCAGAACACGGGCGAGCTAGGAGTGTGCTGCAAACTGCTGCAACGGAGAAGTAAACGTGAAAAGGAAAGTGGACAAACGTCCAAAAGCGGACGCCGGCCACACCACTGAGAAAAAGGGACAACACGCAAGTCGCCAGCAGATAAACTCACAGAGAGTAGAAACGTCTTAAACACTCCTAAACACACACAAATACACGCTAACATACTAACGTGACATCAGGATGGAACTGCGCGTAGGAAACAAGTACCGGCTGGGGCGCAAAATCGGTTCCGGCTCGTTCGGCGACATCTACCTCGGCACGAACATCTCGACCGGCGAGGAGGTCGCGATTAAGCTCGAGTGCATCAAGACGAAGCACCCGCAGCTGCACATCGAAAGCAAGTTCTACAAGATGCTGCAGGGTGCGGTCGGCATCCCGACGATCAAGTGGTGCGGCTCGGAGGGCGACTACAACGTGATGGTGATGGAGCTGCTCGGCCCATCGCTGGAGGACCTGTTCAACTTCTGCTCGCGCCGGTTCACGCTCAAGACGGTGCTGCTGCTCGCCGACCAGATGATCTCGCGCATCGACTTCATCCACTCGCGCAGCTTCATCCACCGCGACATCAAGCCGGACAACTTTCTGATGGGCCTCGGCAAGAAGGGCAACCTGGTGTACATTATCGACTTTGGGCTGGCGAAAAAGTACAAGGACTCGCGCAGCATGTCGCACATACCGTACCGGGAAAACAAAAACCTCACCGGCACGGCCCGGTACGCGTCAATCAACACACATCTCGGCATCGAACAGTCGCGCCGCGACGACCTGGAGTCGCTCGGGTACGTGTTGATGTACTTCAATCTCGGCACGCTGCCCTGGCAGGGACTAAAGGCGGCGAACAAGCGCCAGAAGTACGAGCGCATCTCGGAGAAGAAGCTGTCGACACCAATCGAGGAGCTGTGCAAGGGCTTCCCGCGTGAGTTTAGTCTGTACCTCGCGTACTGCCGGCATATGGACTTCATCCAGCGGCCGGACTACTGCTACCTGCGCAAGCTCTTCCGCTCGCTGTTCCACCGGCAAGGATTCGTGTATGACTACGTGTTCGATTGGAACATGCTGAAGTTTGGCCGCCCAAATCTGAACGCGTTCACGAGTATGAAGCGTGGCCAGAGCCGGACACCGAGCGCAACACAGAACGAACAACAGCAACAGCAACAGCAGCAGCAACAGCAACAACAACAGCAGCAACAGCAGCAGAAGCAACTGACAAACACAACCTCCGTAACGACACCGTCTAAAGGAGGTGCCGGTGGGGTCGTTGTAGCGGGCGGTGGGGGCGTCGTAAACAATGCCAACAATGTGAACAGCAGCAGTGGCGGTGGTGGCGGTGTCATCGTCGGTGGAGCAGCGATCGTTAGCAGTCAGCAGCAGCAGCAACAGCAGCAGCAACAGGTTGTGGGTGGTAACAATGCTGCCGCAGCCGCCGCGGTCGCTGCGGTAGCGGCCGCCGACAAGAACAAGGAAATGTCACCCCAGACGCGTCATCTCCTGCAGCACTTTATACGGTCCGAGCTGCAGAAGGGGCAACCGCCCGGTGGCAGCGTACAGCAGCAGCAGCAGCAACAGCAGCAACAGGTACCTTCCGGTATGGTTATGGGACCGCAGACGGTGATGAGTGGTGGTGGTGGTGGCCAACCGTCCGCACACAGCAACAGCATCAACAACAACAGCGGCAACGATCCGAACGTGGATCCGGCCGCTGCTTCCTTCTCCCGCCACGACACACCCGAGCGCCGTTCGTCGATCCGTCTGCGCGGGCAAAACATGGACGCACGGAATGCGGAATAATATTAGATTATTCTTTAATTTCTCTGCAAAAGTACGTCTCCGTTTTATGCTACCCCCCTCCCCATTTTTCCCTGTACGCCCTCCAACGCCCTCACCACCCATCCTCCCACACGCGCAGCCACACACCACAGCCCATTAAACCCGAAATCATCATCGCATCCGTCGGCAAAAGGTGTTGCATTGATTGTTTTGTTGTTATTGTGTGCACCGTACACAAAAAGTTCCTTTATGTATACTTTCTTTGTAGGTTCTCTAAACGCCTTATTAAGTTTCTTCCCTCTCTACGGCAATAGAACAGTGGGTCGACGTGTGGTCAGTTTCTTGTTTATTTTTATGCTGACTAATTTCTAATTATTTCATAGTTTCGAATTAAAAAAGAAAGAGAGAGGCAGAAGGGGAACATTGTGTGAGAACAGTGTGCGGTAGAGATATGTGGAAGGTGAGAGAAGGGTAGATGTGAAGGGCATATGCGCAATGCCTCTCGGTCCCAGCGCCTGGGACCTTTACAACAGTTAGGTAAAGCAAAACTCTATTCGAGAATAGGTCTAGATTAAATCCTAGCACGGATGCAACCGAAGATAGAGACAGACGTGCTTCCCCCGCAGGAAGGAAGCAAATGTGGTGGCAGCAGCAAAGTGAGTAAATAAAATCGTTCGCCAATGTGAAACTAGACGCATACTTCAACGGTGCCGAAAGCGCCAGGCGTTTGGAATGTAGCAAACTTTTGTGAATCACAAGCTTTGTTTTTACGACGGTACGTAGAAAGGGAGGATATATTAGGCGCTAAGTTCCTCACGCCAGGATTTTTTTTTG
>JXWZ01000682.1:0-10116 GCA_000956215.1 Anopheles farauti No. 4
AAAAAAAAACACACACACACGCGCGTCATTCGTCAACCGGATTTTGTCTTCAGCGACACACGGTTGTGATCAAGGTTCGTGTGTAGAAAGTGGATAATCAAAATAGACAAACCAAAACAAAGCAAAACTCGAAAGCTCGCTCGCAGAAATACACTCACACAGTTACACTATGTGAGAAAAATGCACGCGTGGGAAAGTAGCGCTTTTATTGTCACGAATCACGAGGCCAGACAGACCGGTGAGCACGGTGAAACCCGAAAACAGAGCAAAGCAAAGTTTTGGCAACTCAACCGTGCTCCACTGAATGACATTGTGAATTGTTTTGCAAGCAACGAACGAATAGCGAATACAATGCAAACAATAATGTCATTTCGCGTCGTTTTATGTTCAGAGTGCCCAGAAAATAAATCATTTGGCACATCTGATCTCCTTACTATCCGTACTGCAGCAACGCATAATCGTTTCATTCATATTGTATGGATATTTTAGAGACTCATTTGCCAAAACCTAGCTGACTTTGGCTGGTAACCGACACATACCGGCTGGAATGGGGTATAAAAATCAACAAAAAGTCACCGTATAATGGCGGCGAAAAAAAGATCGAGTAGTCCGCGAAAAAGTCTGCCCATGGATAATAACGGTTAAATTGGCAAAACACACCGAAAGCCGGTGCCCCGCCTGGTCACAAAACTGAACCAGTGGGCCTGATCCCGCAACTAACACTATGCCAGAGCCAGCGCAAACTCCACGCACACACTGTTCCATACGACACAGCGCAATACTGTTGATAGTTGATGCAACGAAAGGTGGCAGGGAGGCAGCGCTGAAAGCAGAAAATGGAGTCAAGGCCTGCTTATTCGATGTGCCGGTGTTTTTGCTTTTAGCTCCTCGGACGGACCGCGTTTGCCGCTGCCGTGTGTTGTGACGGCGGCAACCAATATTGTGACGGGGTTTTTTTTGCTGAGCACACTGTCAAAGGCTAAAAGTAGAGTCTAGTAGCGGGGAGACGGAATGGTGCTTTGCATTGAAATTTCATGAACGGAACTCGCCAAATTAATGGTCACGTACGCAACCCGCTACGGTTACGGCTACGACGATTTTATATGAAACCAACAGTGAGTGAAAGAAGAAGAAAAACCCAAACTGTTTTGGTGGCTAGTGTAGCATGCCGTGCCTGCTTTGACCATCGCACAAAATGCGAGCCAATGATTCGTGCGAAACGATGGTTTCAGTCCTAGCTGGGCCCCCTTGGGTCGCACCCTTTCCATAGGTGGGTATGGTTGAATCAAGATAAAAAATTGGCCAAAGTGTTTCTAAATGAATTTCGTAAAGTTCCATAGGCTGGTATATTTTCTCTCAGACGTATGTGCCGAAATTAGATTCGGATGTATGTTTATCAATGTACCACCAAACGAAGAATAAATCCAATCCCCTTAACATTATTTGCAAATATTATGCAATCATTGCCCCGTTCAGAATGGAATTGAGATGAAATTGAGCTCCAAACTACAGGAAATGAGTTTTAAAAATACATTCAGTACTTGGATATCCCATCCCTTTGCGGTGTTGGCTCCGCAGCCAGACAACCTTCGAAGCGAAGGTCAAGCGTTTCGTATAGTTGGTATTCTCCGCTGGCCATCGCACCTATTGCAGAATATTTTTGAAAGCAATTTACTGGAACCGATAGGTTTTTTTAAACTAAAAGAATCTGAATCCAAACAATGATGTATTATCTGAATTTTAACACCGGAGAAATGAATTTGATTTTTAAAAACAAGATTCATCAATGTGTAGATTTAGTAAATTAGTATTTGTAGTTTAGTATTTGGAATTCTGATTCAATTTTTCATTATCAATGATAATATGCAGAAATATCTTAGGAATAAGAATACAAGATACGAGTTATGAACGCTTAAATATTCTTTGTATTTTTTTTCTCTTCGTGTATAAACTTTTTCTAATATTTGTATAGATTTCAAGAACTCGTTTTGCTTCCAGCCGCTTTATATCTCTTGTTTATACGCCCGCTACTATTTTATTGTCACCGAGCTACACCCGATTAGAATCTGTTAATAAAATATAAAAAATACTGATTCTTCTTATCGGACTAGACGATGTTAGTTTGTTTGACTAGCATCGTGGACATGGAGGAATGGCAAACGCAAATTGAGCCCATAGCTCCGGGTACACAGTACACATCTAAGTAAGCCATGACAGGTCCATAAAACGCTAATCGAGAACAACAGTTTCAGATTCAACAGTTTCTCAAATAATGGATATGCTTAATTTAATGAATTTTAATTGATAAGATTTTGGCGATTATCCGTATTACAATTCGTTTAAGAAATCTTATCTTACGATCTGTTTTTGCTCGTAAGTATTTTGTGTTAATATTATGTAATTTGTAGTAGCATAAACACTTACCAATAAAAGCAACACCGATGGATCAACATCACCTACACGCTTGACAATCTGTGGAAAAAGAATTTTGGTTTTTGTAAATCAGTTTTATTACTTTTTCAATACTAGTGATAGTTTATATAGCAAATATTTAGTAGATATTTAAATATTTTATAATCATGTTATTTAGTAGTCTAGATTGTATGAAGGGGTTGCGATAATCAGTCAGTGGGAAAAATTCCACACGTACTTATCAAACACAATTGATAGCAAAATTTTAAAAAAATGTAACGCCCAACAGTTGATTCTAATGTTTCCGATTTTAAGAATTCATATTACTAAAACCGAAGATTCCGTAGGAGGAAATGAAACATTGTTATACCGGCAGTGGAAGAACAAGTATATAAAATCAATAAGTTAATGTTTCGTTCCCATACCGTTCTGTAATTCCCATACTAATTTAATTACAAAGAATAGCAAGCGATAGCACGACCGCATCGAAGATCGATAAAGTACGTTTAATGTGGCACCGGGTAGGTTACATAATTCATAACCTCTGTTCTAATTATGGTGCAATGACCATGCACATGACTCCGTCAGCATACCACATGACACCCGGGGCGGAACGACGCGCAAGTGTAGGCCCCGCGCATCGCACAAGGCTGGTGATTGTAAGCAAGAGGTAACCCCCGTCGACGATCAGAGATGCAAACAACGTGTGAGAATGCGGTCAAGTCGATAGGTATGGCTTTTTATCTCTAATGTACTTACGATCGTTTCGATGTGTGAAATACTAACATACATACTAACACAAGACTGAGTGGGCTTTACGGTGGTAAAATGAAAGCAGATAAATCTACACCTTCCAACTAAGGGAACATGGAGCTGATCGTGACTAATCGTGATGATACGGTACGCGATGGTTGGGCACGTAAAAAGCGTATCGTAAAAAAGTGTCAATTGCATTAGTCATTCAAAACTATACGGTCGAAAAAGCTTTCCGTACCGAACACGTCGTACATTTATAAAATACTTTTATCCAATAAAACGCTGTACAAAATTTTATTTTCAGCTTGTATTGTAAAACCTACATCGAGTTCGGAGGAACACCAAGTTATTGTCACTCGGAAACTTTTCCAACCGTCTGCTAGCATACACGGCCGGCACACAGTACGTAGGAGGAGTGAGCTAACATCACGTGTACCTCAACGCACTTTGCCTGTTACGAAGTAGACTTGTCCTCAATCATTGGCACACGCCAACGAAATCATGCGGAAATAACCTCCACCCTTTCAGACACAGAAGAAAGGAAAGGAAATGGTTAAAAAAATAATACATCCCCCCGAACCAACACCTCTCCCACCAACCCCCTCTCAACCTGAGACGCTTGAGTCTGATGGGTTTTTTTTTAGTATTATTTATTTGTTTTGGCGAGTTGACCGACTCGGATCACCATTCTGGTTTGTTGACATGGTATAAAAATACGACTCACTGGCTTTACAGCATCCCACAGCATGATGGGAGAATGTCGACCCACACCGTACTCAAAGTGACGCGTGGTTTGTACAAACGCACTGACGAAATGCTCTCACCGGGTGGCGCGAATGCAGAGAATGAACTAAACCCGTTTGGCGTGGTTGTAAAAACTTCTTTGGCATTAGATAACTACACAGGGGAAGGCCAAACTTGCTACTCGATGACACTCTTACACACCAATATCTAGTCCAATCTAGATAGAATGATGGAATGGCAACCGTCAAAGTGGGAGCAATCGTGCTATCCAGCAGTTCCGTCATGCTCAACTAACAGTTCTACCTTCGATCTTCGCATGCAGTTCGGTACCCAGATTCGGTTCAGTATACACAAAAATAGCCATAAAAAAGATAAACACGACATTTGCAGCATGCGCACCACTAATGCAACAACGGAACAGTGCAGGGGAGGAAGGAGTGGCGTTTGTTTACTTTCTGCGTGTTTCGCTTTCCGCTCGGTACAAACGATTGGGAAAGTCAATAAAACGGCGGGTTTGTGCAAAGATACACTTGATTTTCTATCACTAACTATCCGTTTTGTCAGTAGAAAGTGATACAATTTACGACTATATCAGATGCTCAGGTCTTAGAAAAGATCTCGTTCGTTGAATAATTTGCACTGAGTTCCGAATTTTTTTTCCTGAATCTTTCCCACAGCTTTTTCCTTGATATTTTTGATATTTTTTAAGGTAATTGAATTTCTTTATATTTTCAAAGGTATTCCGCAAATTATTAATTAATTTATTTTCCACGTATGTTTAGATGACTCCCTTGTAATTATTGCTGTTTAAATATTTACCACCAAATGATGCTATTAGTGAAATTTACTTTAAAAACTCGTGTTCTGTCTACCTTATCCTAGCGTCTTGTCTTTCCCTTCATTCTTCGTTCTCCTTAAGTTAAGTTTTCTTTTAAGGTTTTAAGGCGTGTTTATGTGAGGTTGTTGCACAGCCCGTGAGGCAAGCGACACTCACCAATACAGTAAAAAAAAATAATAAATTTATTTAATTTTCGAATAAACTACTGATAGTATAGGATTAACGCATATTTCTTGATTCATTCGTATATTTGTATTAAAAATTGTGATTTAGATAATCGTCAAAAACAACTTTGGTAAGAACTAAAAAGTATCAGAGAAACCCTAGAAAAAATACAGAACCTCGAACACTAGAAGAACCAGAAGGACTAAACACATACCTAATGCGGGGAGAACAAGAGATCCAGTTTATTTTCTTTCCAACCAATACGAGAACGCTTCGTTCGATCTTTGCATAGTCAGTGGATTCGCACTGCATTCCGTATATCATGAGGATTACTTGGGTTCAAATCGGCGTGTAATTCATTTTCTTTTTCTCTCTTGTAGCCGTTGCTCATTTGTGGTGCGGTAGCGAATCGACCATTTGCTACTGTTTACGATTGCAAATCATTCTCGCGCAGCGGAAATAACCGCACCGCCACAGACTGCAAAACAACACCAGCAAACCATTCGCTATAAAAAGCATTGTAGATCGATAGAAGTCAGCACTTACCTCATCGACGTAGTATACAGCGTCGACTTCGTACTTCCTCTGGAAATCCTCCAAACCAAGCAACGGGCCCATCCAAACAGCGTATTCTTCCGGCAGGCGTGGCACGTACAGCGTAGAACGTCCGGTGTTGATCTCAACCGTTCCATAGCAACCCGGTTCAGTCACACCGAACAGGTAGGTAAAATAAGACTCCTGCAAGTGCAGAACGGAATAGAAACGAGTAGCAATAAAGTTAATGGCAAGGAACATAAATTGGAAATGTTTTGAAGTTTTCATTTGATTCGAGGAACTAACGTAATGACGAATGAAACAAACACGTTGCTTGGGAATATATCAGCAGTAGTGACAAAAGCTCACCTGTCGGAAAACGTAATCGACGTCCGTATCGTAGAGGCTAATGTTATCTCCACCCTGGAGCAGAATCACGGGCTTCGAATCTGCTCCGAAGTTATGGGCACGCAGCAGTTCATTGACCACCTTTGCCCGATTGTCTCGGTACAGCGTCATCGGAATGGCGTGCGTATGGGATCCCATTTGGAAGACGGCCATTTTCGTACTCGTGTGCGCGTGCGTTTCCTCGATAGCAGGGAAATAAGCTAGTTCGGTTGTAAAAATAGATGAAACGTACACGGTGAGATATGGTTCAAATCGCATCGTTTCACATAGTGGCAACATTGTTCTCCTCCAAAAGTAGGCTACGCGCTAGAGGGTATGATCTACGTTTACATGATAGCATGAACAGTTAGCCTGCAGTCCTGTTGCTAGGCGATACTTTGTGACCCTTGATAAAGCTAACACCGTCTTCCGCATGTGGAATTAATGCACAGTCATATGAAGAAGTAATGATTGAAGTAATAAATAGGTGTAAACGGATAATATAATACACAATAATTAATAATTAAACTGTCGGATATTTTATGGTTCATTCCGGTCAACCTAGCGATGAACTTGAAGAATACGGCTTTAATATATTTGTAACAAACTTTAATACGTAATATTCAATAAATATTATTTATGTATTCTCTAACTCAACTGTTAACTCCACTGTGACTCTTTCGCTCAATTTTTCACGATATGTTATATTCTCTATATTCAGTATTAGTTCAATTAGGTTCATAAGTGTCGATTTAGCGTCAATGAACTATTATAATACAGTAAGAAGAGAAGCATTATAGCAAAGATAACTAAACAAGAAGTAACCCTCATCTGGATGTTACTACAATAGTTTGGTCATCCAACTGGAACACGTTTAATGAATAATTCAAGATCATCCAAGCAAAAGGTAAACGATAGGGAACCAGATAGTTCTCTGTGTGTATAGCTGGAACGATCTTCGAGTACAACAAAGCAAGCAACTCGGGTAAACTGTACTCCTGCTTGGTGTAGGCGATCTATTTTAATCAAATCACTTTCCGCAATGGTACTGTTGGTATTTCTTACCAACATAATAGGTGTATAAGATGAGTTTTTTTTAAATAATTTTATTCAATGATTTTTAATTGAATACTTGCATACACGCTTTCAATGCGATCGTTTTTCTTAACGGCAAATTGTTTTTTTTTCGGTTTACCATTTACGTAAAAACAACAAAAAAAAACTATTTTTTTTCCTTTATTTTCTTGGTCATCTTGGATACTTGATTTTATAAAAACCCATTAACTTATTAACTTAACATTAACAATTGATTTTATAAACAACATGACATGCAACAAGAAAACCGTTAATATTATAATATTCTATCACAAAATAGTATATGTTGAAAAGATTGACGAGCTCACAGCAGGGTATCCATGTACCTCTTCGTTCTATTCCGCGATCCTCTCACGACTAGACAAAAAGGCGTACGCCTCGATCAGGATGATCTGGATCGCGATAGTGACATTCACGTTTTGCAAAATCGAAGCGATTAGAGAAATGTCTTGCTTTTGGCTAGAAAACTCTTGTGGAACCCGTTCATTGGATAACTATATAGTAATTTATCACGGAGAACGTCTATGGCTTCCCAGCATTCTGCATGAGAACATGATCGTAGCCTACTTCGGAATGGAACCACGTTCCCCTGCAAAATCTAACTGTGCATCGAAACGGTGGCAGTTTATACCCAATCGACGAGTTTTCGAATCAGAACACATCACATTGCTAGTACTGAAAATCCACCGAATATCGTCTGATTACCATTGACATCCTTAACTCAGCTGAATATTGGCAGAATTCTTGACAAGCAGGTTTAACGAAAAAAGCGATTTCAACACCACGTGAGGATCATCAACCATAACTGCGTCCATTATTTGGCGACGTATATGTAACATATGTAATGTTGGTGACAACGATGCAACAATTTTTACAGATATCTTCCAATGGCCATCGTAGCCATTAGCACACGCGTTTACTTCTTCAATCCTCGTACTTCTCTGTGCTAAAGTTGCAACAAACTCACTCACCTTAACAACCCACCGTCGAGCTACACACTCCTTTAAAAAATAACAACATTCTACTGCCTCGGGTCAATTAAGCCTGACCGAATAAGGTCGTTTCGCCAAGGAAGAAGAATAAAAATGATGCTTAAAAATCATTCCTTTACATTACAAGACCCTTTAATCCCTATATAAAAGAGGTGATATCTAGCGGATATATAGCAAAAGTCCATGAAACTCTCTATTTATAGACGATCAAGATCAAACGAGAGACAAACTTTATAAAATAAAAAAATAAAATTTCCCTCATAGAGGATCGAAAGAAAACTCCGTAGAAGCATGTCGAACTATATGAGTGTTGGGAGTCTTCAGGACAATATGGATTTTTTCGGGGTCGACGAACCATTAGAACCATTCGAAACCTTCGTAGTCCCAGTACTTATAGATGCATCTGGTCGACCCTATTGAAATCGGATGAAGCCCTCTTTAGTATACCAATAGCAAAGGAAAAGTAAAACTGGTAAATGGTAAAGTTCCTTTGTTGTTACCGTTAGTTACCGAGATCAGTTTCCTTCCCACTTTACCCAAGAAGAAATTGAACACTATGGCTGCTTTTCCAGATACGAGAGAAAGATTGTTGAACTACGAGGTGGTTAAAATACATGTTTTTTTTTTCAAAAACAAACTGTCTATTGTCATCAGTCTAATATCATTTTCATACAACTATTGTGCAATACTTAAATGTCATCATTAGCTTGACCAAAAACCAAACTAAAAAAAAAAGAATACAAAAGCTCACACAATTCTCGTTGCTTTTTATCTTCATTTCTAGATACTTCGTTCAGCCATTTGTCTAAATAGTCGCCTGCTTTATTCATTACATCGTTCCTATGGTACGAATCACGCCAAGTGCAATGTTTAAAATTCGACTTGTGACAGCATCCTGCCCGCTTCCTTCACAAACAGTATCTATCCTGTTAGGGTTTAGGGTTAATCTGTGGCTAATGGCTTACAGTTTCAGTTAACCGCAGTTACACACGTACACCACACGGTATGCATTTGCCACTTTTATCGTACTCATCGATTATTGGCATTCCATCCTTTATTTTACCACATCCCCGGAAGAAATGCTACCATATCATATTATGCAGTGTGTAAGTGTGAGTGTGTGTGTGTGTGCATGTATGTATATGAGAGTGAGTTACGCGGTTTGATGCGCGATTAATGTTTCAGCACGTACCGATCTTGGATGTACGGTAATTATCATCCGACATCCGACAGATCGTGCATCCATATTGCTGATCATTTATTCGCCGTGTTGGATCGTGTTTTGTAGGGGTGAGATTTTTGAGAACATTTTCGTAACATTACATTTGCCTTGGTTCTAATGACTTTATTCCTATCCTAGGCTATTTTGCTTCCATTCGATATTTTTGCCTCCTAGTTTTACATTAATTCATATAATTTCTTTTTCTTTTCCATATATTGTAACATTAAATGAAACGATCAGTGCAAAACAGTCAGGATGCATGGGTTTCTTAATGTTACGAAGAAAATTTTCACATTTATGGTTGACTTGCACGATACTTTCGTTTGCTGCTTTATGTTCGGTGATGCCAATGAGCTATATTTGAGAAACAAACTATGTTAGGCGGAGTAACAATCATTGTTTGCAGGGTCGCAATCGATGCTACACAAACATGCAGATAATCACCAAGTTGTAAAGATTCTGTGTGTGTATGTATGTAAACGTTCATTTTTATGGTTTGATCATTATCCGGAAGTATCGTGTACCTGCCCCATGTGTAATACTTTTTTACGTTTCCAATTGTTTATTACAATCATTCGAAAAATGGCTACCTGTCTGATAGTCGATACTATATTTTGGAGTTGTTATTGCAACATTAACTACCTGCTGATTGGTGACGTTACGCTACACTACGAAGTTGAACCCCGACACAATAGTTTACTAGTACACTCCGCCACTGTGAATTTATTCATTTCCGCGCCGTATTTATCATGCTATCATGAACCAACCGTATTTCTTTCATTCCCAAACGATCCTAATTCGAGCTTGTTTTAAGTATTTACATCAAAACCCTCCCGGGACAGGCTCATTATCTAACACATCCCTAGTTCCCCATTTATGGTGGAAGATTGTGTTCGAAAACTGTGGGAACTGAAATAAAAATAATTTGAGCGCCACTCAATTGCAAGTTGTGAGATGCAAAATTTCACACG
>JXWZ01000686.1:0-16535 GCA_000956215.1 Anopheles farauti No. 4
AAAAAAAAAAAAAAAAAACAACACTCACCCAAGTGATGCTTGCGGCATCCCGCACGGCATCTCTTCAGTGAGCTGGAAGTGAGCCTACACACTGGACTCCATCCGCAGGAGCAATGCTGCCAAAGCTTGCCGAAAATAAATACTACCAGCAGATCTTCTCTCAATGTAGCAATATGCTTTTCAACGTTTTCGCTTTTTCTCCCACAATTTCCCGTTTGCTGTCTGATCCAATTGAATCGTACAAAAAAAAAACACATGCCAGACGCGAGCAGGAGCTCATTAAAAGCGTATTAATGTTTTCTATTTTATTTTCAAATTTGAAACGGTCCAGCATGGTCGCACACCAAACGAGCAAACGATGCAGCGCTCACATGTGTGCATGAAGACGTTTATTTTGTTTGTGATTTTGTTTTTATTTTTCGTCTCGTTTTTCATTCGTCGGTATAATTAGCAGATAAATAACAGCAAACAACATTACCGCTGTGCTGACGCGACTGGCCGGCGAAAGATCAAAGACGAGCCTTCCATCACACCAGAACACGAAAGCAAATAGGGCAGTTATCATTTCGGGCTTTTCATATCTCTCCATCCACCGTGGAAGCTTTCACGAAAACCGTGGGAAGAAAATAAATACAGCTAAAAAAAAAATATTCATCTCCTAAGTCCCAACGGCTTTAGTTTTCGTTCGGAATTAAATAACAAACTCTGCTGTGTAGGGAAATCGCTTTCGGCAGCAGTAAATATTGCCATTTTTTTTTTTTTTGAGTCATAACCTCCAAAACCGTACACATCCAAGGGTGATTTTTAAATTCTACTTTGGGCGATTTTTTCCCCACACGCTCTCACCCAAACCTTCCCCTCCGGCGAGAACCTCCAGCGTGCAAAGGGTACGTTGTTTGTGTGCCTTATTTATCACCCCGAAACGGGCACTTTCTACAACGGGCCAACGGGTCAAAACCACAAAACCCTGCCGCATGTCGGCAAACACACAGCCGGCAGCTGCCGCAAGGCCGTAAACGGCCCTGAACGCACGGAAAATCTGCACACGGAAGGGATATTGTATGTGAGTTTGCGTTTAACCTAGAAAAGAATTTGCACCATTATGCGTCGCTTTTTTCTCCCCCCTGTGTCATGCACACTCATGCACTTCTCCGCCCAGGCTCAAAGTGACCCTCTGCACCTAATGTTTAGTCAGTAAGCGACGGGTTTTTTTTGCCTTTTTTCCGTGCACCCCGTTTTCCAGTGGCATTGCGAGCCAATTCTACAACTGTTCCACCCGATAAAACGCGTTCCAGTGCGAGTGCGAACCGTTTATACAAGCCCCAACTTGTGTTCGGCTACTGTACTCGAGTGCCACTCCTGGCACTGGCTTTTGACTAGCTCACACACACACACACACACACACTAACCAGGCGCGATTCGATGACTGTACGACTCGTTAACCTTTTTCAGGGGACCTTTTGGCACCGGATCGGTCGACTCCCGTGCCGGAACTACTTGCCAGGGAAATAAAAATGCACTGCGACAGCTCCAACCGGGGGGCCAACCAAAGGGGTTAGAGGTCGGCAACAGACAGTCCGGAAAACTACCATTGAACTAACCGACACGGGAACGGGGAGAAAAAAAACCCGGAAAACCAGATCGCGACCAAGACGAGAACGAGACGGCTTCGAATTTTTTTCGGCTTCGAATGACACGGAAAAAAAAGTTAATTAAATTCCGCACTCACGCTGGTCGCGGGCAACAACTCGCTCCAGGAAAGTCCGGCAGTCCGGCAGACACTACGGCCTGTTTGGAGCGGTTCCAAAACTGCTAATCCAGATAATTGAAATTAAAAATTAACAACAACCAAAAAAAAAGAAAACTACACGCTCGCAATGGAATAATACACGCGTGCCGTGAATCGCTCATTTGTCCGTGCCAAAAGCTCGATAAAAAAAGTTTTCCGAGTGTTCGCTCAAATTTCTAATAAAACAAAGTATATTTTTCCAAAATTAAAAAAAAAATTAAATTTTTTCCAAAACTAGTGGAATTTTGGGACCGTTTGCTCAGCCTTTCGTCACCTTCCCCACTAAGTGAGACTATTTAAAGCTCATCGTTCACAACCGATCATTCTTCAGCCTCAGGCATTTATCAAATCTTTACCACGCCAGCTGCCAGCTGGGCCGTGAAATTGCTCCAAGATAATCCCCAGCCGGCTAGGTCACTGTGGCAGCGTCTACTGTTGGAGGCGTAATGAACCATCGGGGTCTCCCTTCCTTCGTCTCCACTCCATGCGCGAAATTCGACTGTGACTTTCCACTTTGCCGAGGCCGGGCCGGGCCAACGTGAAGCGTAATTACAGCCACTAATTAAGCTCATGATAGATGTCGAATCGAGCGGGGAGGAGCCTCACTCCTGCCTCCAGACCCGGAGTGCGGCCATCTGCTGCTGGTGTAGGAAAGGGACACAGAAGTGAGAAGGAACGGTGGCCGAAGGATGGTTACAAGATTAAAGGTGTAATTATGAATCATCCACCGAGCCAGACGATCCGGGCAAGGGAGTTGGTTGGCGAAAGTCTTGCCGACGTGTCACACCCGGGCCTAGAATTTCTTCGGGGTTCACTCCCCCCTCCCCGCTGCACATCGTCTGGGAGTTAACGATCTGGAAAAATGACAACGCGACAGGCTGGTGTGCAGGTGTGTCGTGGTGGCCGAGAAAGCGAACGAGAGAGAGAGAAAGAGAGAGAGACATTGGGGAAGTTAATAAGGCCACTATTTGTGTGCCATCACTATCATTATCATCATCATTAGCGTAGGTGCTGGGGCAAACTTTAGTTCACACCTGAACGAGGATTGTTTTAGCACCGCACGGAAAGCGCACCGGTTGGGTGCTAAACTGGGGGATAATAAAAATGAATATTTAAATCGTTTAAAGCATTCATACGAGTGTATTCCAACTTTGAAATGGTGTTAAAAATCGTCACATCAAGTTTAAGACGGCAAAGCAAACAAAACATGTAATAAATGAAACAGGAAAACCTCTTTTATACGCCTGAAAGTATGCAATTTAGACAAGCAAATCAATTCTTAATGTTTTGAACCACTAATCGTTCAAAAATAAAAATAAAGCAAGCCGCACATGTTCTAGGACAAACAATGAGTACAAGATACAATCGAATTATGGCATTTCGGTCACGGCACAGTTGAAATCCGCTTCCGATGATTTGCACAAAGATTAGCTGACTGATAAGATAACATCGATCACTAATCCATCCGCATAATCCATCCTTTCCACTTTGCTTAAGACCACGACGGTGAAAAACAAAAAAAACTCCAAACAAGATGAGACACGATGATGCTCGTGAGGAATACAGCACATTTACCGGCCATAGTTTAGATCGCTCTTTAATGTTTGCTCGGCCTTTAAAACGCTACAAAGAAACACACCGGAACCGTGGCGTGCCCTCGGCTGCTTTAAGAAGGGATGCCGTATTCATTGTGTTCATTATTCACGACACCCGAAACCCGGTCGCTTGCACCCTCCCCCCAAGAGTGGGCGATAGCCCCGGGAGTACCCCCATTTGTCACGATTTCTCCTCCCTTCCCGTCCCATCCAGTGAAAGCGTTCTGCTGCCGTTCCCTTGCCGTATGCTCTCGAACGAAACCGACTCGAATAAACTTACGATATGACGAACAAACACACACACCCGGGCGATACACCAGCGTCGGAGCTGTCTGTCGCTTGAGCCTCGTCCCGGGCATGGCTCGTCAGCCGACGGCACCATCGCGCGGTACCATTTAAAATCAAATACTATTGTTGACAAGGCTTTAACACAGCTGAAAAGTTCCATCATTCGGGCACGGCTACTGCTTCTGCTCACACGACGCGCGCACAAGTGAGCTTCTTCAGCCGTAAACTCCACTCAAGTGTCTGCCCTTCAGCGTCAACTTCATTTCCCGTGCAGATGCGTTCGCCTCGAGCACCGAGAACAACTGCCCCGGTTGCCGATCTCGTAAATCTTGCGCTCCGTGTGTGTATGGGTGAGGCATCCTCACAAGAAACCGACCCACTCGTGTGATTCTTTGTCGTGTGGACTTCAAATAAACCGTTCCGTTCTCTCTCCCACTTCTTCGGGGTACGAAAATGAGCTGGTTTGGTGACGCGAGAGGGAAGAAAGTGCGCGGAGTGTGCAGAACACGGTACAGAAACACGCCCAAAACCGGGGAATCGCCATGAATCATTTTAATTTGAAGATATCTCTCGTACCGTTGGTGCTGGCAAACGACCAAACCAACGACCACTGTGCTGTGCCAAAGCAGCGCCCAGAAAAGCGGGCTGCTGAGCTACAGCTAACGTGCTTCCAGCCAATGTCTTCGGCAGGTAACGACAGCACGGTTTGCATGCGTTAAGGTACATTTTGGGAAAAAGGATGGCCCGGTTTTTTATTTTAATTTTAATGTTTTTTTTTTCTCCTTCGTTCACACTCCCGCCACTGCTGCTGTTTTATCTGTGCAGGGAAAAGTTGACGAAGAAAGACTGCAGTTTGCGCTTCACTTTACCGCGTGTCAAACGAAAATGTTGATCCAGTCCCAAGAGCGCACAAAGAAAACAAGACGCCCGCATGTGTCCTGCGATTGTGGAAAATTTTGACTTATCGCAGTCCCCCGGTCGCCCGGCCGCTGCTAAAAACTTACACCACCAACATTCGGATTCGGCAAAAGTTGGTCGTGCCTGGCTGGGCATATCGCACGAACGACTCGGTCTTTCAACATTGATGCACCAACAGCTGGCCGGAACGGTGGGGACGATGTAGACGAAATGGATGACGAATAACCTTCAGCAACACCACAAGGATGTTTTAATTAAGGGATGTTCTTGAATGGGCTCTCGAGCAGCAGCAGCAGCAGCAACAGAAAAAATCATCCAAAACCCCCAAACGACCGCACGAACGGCAGCTACAAAACCCGTCTCTCTTTTAATGCAGCAACCTTCACGATGGGATCTTCTTTCTTTTTTTTAACTGCAAACAGTACTCAAACAACATTGCATCGCAACACTTTAATCACCGACCGGTGGTAGCGTTTTAACCAACGCCGATACAGCCATTGAAATTAAGGAAAAACCGCATCCTCGCAATGCCTCCCGCACCACGAATGATAAATTGTTTGCTACAATTTTGCGTGAAATGTGCGTGGTGGATGTGCTTGCGGGATGATTAATTACCCCGGCCGGGTCGCATTGAGCTGACGTGTGGAGCGTTGAATGGCGAATAAAAGACTTGCGGGATGTGCCCGCTCACGGGAGGGAGCTTATATCGCCGATACACAGATCATTTTGCTTGGCCATTTCGGTCTGAAAACGTAGGCGCTCAGTGATAGAGGCACCAAACTGCTTTTTCATTATCTAATGTAATTGGTTATTACACTTTAGATGATTGTGTGATTGCTTACTGATGCGATTATTATAATGAGTCGCTATGTATGGGTCCTTTTTATTGACGGACGATTTGAGCACTTTATGCTTTGGTAGATTCTTTTCAGCTTAAGGATGTTGTAATCGAACGCATCTCTAAAAATTTGCGTTTAAAAGTATGCAATCTGCATAACAAAGGGATGCCTTTCGTCGTTTTCTTTTGGGGGAAAAATATCAAAACAATCCATTTCTGAAATGTTCATAAATCGGTCTTGTAGCACACAAGAAGTCCCATGGCAGCATGTAAAAATGTCGCTAAACGATAATTTCATCCGATCTGGTTTGAAAAACAAAACGGCAACCGATTATGCAGCATTCGGTTTCTGTAATTTTAGGAAAACAAGCATCATTATCAGCTTATGCATTGATACAAATTTTGAATATACAAATAATCACTCGTTGATCATTTAAATTTTGAATCTTACGAGTATTTTTTTGAATTGAAATTAATTTTAAGTTAATGGATTGCAGCTTACGATAATTTTAATTTTCAAATATACTAAACTATCTATTTCAACTTTCAAGAATAGATCCACAACGTACTCTACCTAGTACGATCAAACTATTTAAAGTGAGTCAGCGATTAAAAGACAATGACTTCTAAGGTAAAACTATAGAAATGTTTCCTTACTTTACAATGAAAAATGGTAAATTAATCATCGACAAAATCAGACTAAAGCTCAAAAAGACCTTCTGTGCAGATTGCATACTTTTAGGCGGGAAAAGAAAGTTTGCGCTGAGCCAACCCTTCGTTGGCGCTTTTTTTCGCAGTTTTATCACTCAACTCCCTCCGGTGTTCCTCTCAAGTGTTCGAACGAATGACCCACCGCGGTACCATTAGTGTGGCAATAATTTCACAATTCCTCCACATTCCATCACAGTAACGCGCCAGGAAAGTGTCGCACTTCCCGCCCGCAGAGCAGGCGGCTAATGTACGCGTGTGGGTGTTCGCGTGCGCGCACTTTAGCCACACGCAGTATTTATGGTGTGGCAATAAATTTGCAATTTTCACTGTATTCACCAGCGAAACGCGTGCCGAACGGAGGAATTTGTGCGCTTGTTGTAATTTGCCAGCACACTCGCCGAAAAGTGATGATGCTGGTAGGTAATAATCCAGTGCGTCCGCACACACGGCCATCCGGCGTGCCGGAGAGACTAATTAGATTAATGGAAAATGCCATCAAAAGCCTACCATAATGCTGGATGGACTGAGGAGGAGGTGGTGTTCCGGCTGAGCGGCTTCCGTCAGCTCGTGTCCGTCTTAATGCCGGCCAAAGTAAGACACCGGCGTCCAACATCAAGACGCTAATGCCATTCCGGTGTCGTGAGCCTTAATTAACTATTTTTCGTCGGCCGAGTAGCGGCGAGTAGCTGAGTTTGTTAGCTGCGACTCGCCCACCGGACACGCTGTTAGGCGCTGTTGGAACGGAAAAGTTGGGTGGTGTGATTGATAGAAGCATCCACTCGGCGGGATTCGTGGAACAGACTTCCGATATCCGGCGCACTTCAAAGACTTGTGCTTCATTCACAGCACGACAATGAACGTGTGTGTGTGTGTGTGTGTGTGTGTGTGTGTGTGTGTGTGTGTGTGTGTGTGTGTGTGTGTGTGTGTGTGTGTGTGTGTGTGTGTGACTCGAGAGAGAACAAAAGTTTTCCAACTAGCACACACACACACACACGTACGGAAACTCTCGCATAATCTCGTGCAAGTGTCACCGGGAGTTGGTCATGCTTGCGTCGGAATTATTTATGGTGTCGCAGTGGAATTTTCATTTCCAGCTGCCCCGACGGTCGGCACGGTGTGGTTTTTCTTTTTTCCTCCCCACCCCAACTACAGCACTCGTGATCGTGACCGCATGTATGTCCACCGTAAGTTCATCTTCCCTCCCGGGGGCTTCCGTCCGGTGCACGAAAGCACCCACTAAGGCGCACAGGAAATGCGGGGGCTTTCGGCAGTGCAAAGTTTTGAAATTGAATTAAACTGTCCCAGGTCTCGTGCAAGCCGCCCGAACACACACGCACTCCATTATTTATGCACAAGGGTGAGAGCGTCGGTGTGTGTGTGTGTGTGTGTGTGGGAAACACACTCACACACACACACACACCCACAACCAGTCAACAACAATAAACCCAAGCAATCCACCTTCGTCCAGGTAGGGAGGATGCTTCGCAATTCAAACTTTCCCGCAGTCCCGCAGGGCCGCGGCATAAAACTTATCGCCACTTGCCTTGTGCAAACGCTATCAAAACCTTTCCGCCGGCGGAGCAGAAGCGCACGTCACGCCGGAAGCTCGCCACTTCGCAGTGGAACGCAGAAATCCACTCGCCGGTCCCAACCCAACGCCCATCGCAACGAGCCACGATACCGGCACGACGACATGAAATGGCAATTTTCACCCATTTTCCTTGGGAGCGCACCGTCGCGACGCACCCTTCGCCCGAAATGGGCGCGGAAAGTGGTCGCCCGAAAGCGATAGGCTGAATGAAATTTAAATAAATTACGTTCACCGCACGGGCGCCGTGGGGCAAAAGGTGCCGGTTTTTGCTTTTTCGTGGTTTTCTCGGGAAAACGTTTGCCTCTGTACCAGTGCCGATCTTTCGATCTTGCGGTTCGTATTTCACGATGGAATAATGAGACGTTCGTCAAAACCCGGTTACCATGGTGAACCGCTAATTAATTGTAAAACCGATATCGTTTTTCGGAGCCTTCCTGCCCCTCACCCATCCTTTCCTACAGTCGATATCGAGTGGCACTCGATACACGCGTGCCGTGCATATCGAATTAATCGCATCGATCCGTTTCGCATTTTGGGCAAAACAGATAAGTACCTACTCGGTTCCGAAACGACTTCCGCCTTTTATTCGTGCCCATTTTGCAGCTCAACTTTTCGCCACTCATTTCCACTCGAGCGGACCCGTAAGTGGGCAAATTCATTCGATTTGAAGATGCGGAGGAAGAAAAATCCATTCCCTTCCTGACTTCCTCGAGATCACATTCGTAAAAAAAAAAAAACATCAGCCAAAAAGGGTACATCAATCCCTTCGTCACGTTTCGATTGAATTATGAAAAAGGCAGCATGCGGACACTTCGCAGAAGGTATCGTTCACATAAACACTCGCACAAACACAACCGTCCACTTGAGGAGCCAATTTTTGGGGAGCCTTTAATCGAAGTGCGCTCGGTTGCTCACTTTCAGCACGATTAGTTTCTGAACGGTCGAAGAAAACCCTTTTTTTGTTGAGACTTTTAGAGTAATGCTCCGCCAAGAGCTTCATTGTTTGTAAAAAAAAATAAAAAAAAACCTACCGGTTTGGCGTACGCAGCAGGCCGTATTTTATCTCCCGTGGTTACTAGGAACACAACCACATAACGACGACGGACGGCTTAATTTGCCCCATCCGCTTGATCATACTCCGCTCCTCTTTAGGAAACGCCGAAGCGAACGAATATGCTTCTCTGCACCATTCACACCACACCGGCCTTTATCGGGCGGATTTTAAACATCACCATCATAATCACTATCGGCATGAATATTTGAATATTTCCAAACGCAACAAACACGCCCACTCGAACAAAAAAAAAACAAACAACGCACACAATCGCACTCGGATTATCGCACTCTTTGCTTCACTGCTCGCTTCACATTTATCTCCGTGGTGCACCTTTCCCTGCGGATACAAAACGCTTCCAGCATTCCAACCTTCTGCCAGCAGGACACGAACACGCTGCGGTAAGTTTCGACCGTGGGCCCGGAAAACTTGCTCCCGGATCAATCCACCAGCACACGCACGCACGTCCACCGTAAAAAAAAAAATAAAACAGTGGACCCACGTCGCACACCTGCTGCCGGATGGATTTTATTTTCCAGCTGCTCGCGGGGGCTGCACCAAACCACGCACACGCACGCACACGAAAATTCGCGTCTATCAGGGCGACAATGTTCACGGCACGCAGGAACAGCCACGAGCCAACCAACCGACCGAAACCGCTGGCAATCCCGGCTGTTACGGTACGAGCGACGAAAAAGTGGCCCGTGCAGGGAAAAATTCCGCTCGCAGCTGTTTTCCAGCAGGACTTATCGAGACTAGCCCGTACAAGTTTTGATAACGTCGCTCGAGACGACGTCGCGGGAACGCAACAGCACTCATCCCGCGTACGAGTCCGTTTTTTTTCCACCAGGACACGAGCGGTGTGAGTGCGCGAGTCTGCGCGATTTGTTGTGAGCACCGTTCGGGCGTGCACGAATGGCCGATAGCGGTGGCACACTTCGGCGTGAGCCGGCTGAACTAGGTTCACGAGGGAAAGAACGGGCGATTCGTAAATAAAAATCAAGTATTTAGCACTTTCTCTCAATTTGCATTTTATTTGTAAATAGCATTTTAATAACTATAATTTTTATGATTTTTATTGTAATTGATTGGGTATATAACTCGTTTTCAAGGAAAAATATTTTCCTAATCTTCCAATAGCAAGAATGTGTAGTTTGAGGATGTGATGAAGTTCAGTAATTAAATTAAAATTAAATAAAATTTTTATTTTAATCTGTTGGTTTGTTCATATGGAAAAAATGTGTCTAGGATCGACTTTGATCCAAAACACAGATTTAAAATTTAAGCCTTGAAATTCTCCTTTATACAGCTTAAAGTACGTTTGTTATTACCTAAGATCATATAATTGTGTATCAAATATTTTCCATCTCGGAAAAGGTTGTAATTGCAACCGACCTTCCCGATGCAACCGATTGTTGCTCTTCAATTCAGTTTAGTTCAGTTCTTTCAGATGCTCACAACAACGCTTCCGAGTGCGGGAGTGAAAGCAACCGAGATCGAACTCAAATAAAGTGAGCTACCGTTCTTTGAGGTATTTCTTCGGGTCACTCCATCAATTTTTTTTTCTATGCAAATCATTATCGGCTACTTTAATTTCACTGACCTTGATTTTGAGCTGTACTTAAAACATGTCATAATCAGAGCACGCCTTGATTTAATATGTAACTATTTTCCATTTCAATGACAATGCTCCGACAAGCGCACTTTATCTTATTCATGTCGCCTACGAGCATTTCCGTCCATGGCTACCCTTCAGCGTAGTGTTATTAACTTCCCCAACAGCAACGAAACGTAAACGCAAACAAAAAACCATTAAACAAACGCCGATGCCAATTTGTCCGTGCAATGTTTTATGCAGGCGTGCCTACGCCCGTGCTATGCAAAATCAATCTCGATTCGCTCGGTGGACTTCCGCGCGGAAACAAACACGAAAGAAATGCACAAAAACGTGAACGTGGCAGCAGCACCGGGACGCAACGGAAAGAATATTCTCATATTGCAAAAGTTGATTCACCAACAGCGCCACCCACCCACCGCCAGCCCGGCCACTTCACCTCAACCCAACAGAAGGAAAAAACTGATTAAGCAACTGTGAAGAGCTAACCAAGTAAGGCGCCGGGCGCGTGCAAACTTTCGCAGTTTCTACAATTGACTCTTGCGTGTTTTTTTTTTGCGTTCCTTTTCTCTCTGGCGCTTCGGATGGTGCGCGGCCGTTATGATGTACGCATCGATGGATTGCGCCGGGATGGTGGTGAGACTAGTTCCAGCCCGGTACCCTTCGTTTCTGACGACCACATGATCGTCTTGTGAATTTCGTCAAAAATTAATCCACCATCACGGCGAGCGAGCGTGGAAATGGGAGAATTTGGACGAGCAAACAAAAAAAAAACCACACCAGCGAGGCCTCAGCGATGTACTTAAAAACTCGTTACCTGCTCATAAAAATTCCACCCACTTGCGAAAACAACACACGACCGCCCGCGACCGTTGGTCGAACGTTTGAACCCTCCCGGTGGAGGATTAATTTTGGGGCTGGATCGGCTTCCCATCACAAAACTGAATGAAAATGGTAGCTAGCCCCGGCAGTGCTACCCTCTTCTCTAAGCTGGGAAAAAGCACAGCAGCGTTTCGGGTTGTGATCTCGGAGAGGGAAGCAATAAAAAAAAAAAGCTCGATCCCAGCAAAAAACAGACACAACTCGAAAGATTACCTTTCCCGCTGCGCGTGTTCGCGTCTTCGGACTTCCACTACGCTTCGGCGCCCGAATTGACTCTTATCATTAACAGGGCGCGCACATCCGCCCACCGCCCCACTCATCCATTCCGTTTCGGGGATCAGTTCAACCATTTTCCGATAGATTGAACTGTGCAAACTGTGCGCAATCGTTTTGTTTCGTAATTTGTATCGCTTTGCACCGTCGCATGTGCCAATCGGTGGTCGCAATGGCCATCGGTGGCCAATCGGTCGTTCGCCGCGCCGGTTCCAATTTCGCCGCCCCATCATCGACAGTCTAATGTGCCGGGGACGCTACTTACCGATGAAATTGGATTCTGGTTTTCCATTCCCTTGCGCTGGCCTTAATTTCCACCACCGCGCCCGTCATACCTAGCGAAGCGAAAAAGCCCGCCTGCCGTACGGCGTCCTAAATGTTACCGAAATTGGATTATCTAGTGCTTGCTGCTTTCGGTCGCGGTTCCACTCTTCGCTCGACGGACGACGGTGCAACGATTTTTATGCACGCCTCGCTACGGGTTGAGTCTATCATCAGGTTTTTTTTTCCCGTGACTTTCAGATTGCTCACTTCAAACATGATTTAACGCCGACAGGTCAATGATACCGTAGTTAACGAGTTGCGCCTGACCCGGGACCGATTTTGACCGGATAGATCGGGTATAAGTGAATGCTCAGCGGATAATACGAAGGTAATTCAATTTTGACTGCAAAACGAAATGGTAAATGTGTAGTATTTACATTAGAAACGTGCAGAAAAAGGGCAAAAAAGTGTATAGAAATTTAACGATTACCCCAACACATCCTCCTCATGCCATCCAAAAGAAAAGCAAGCCAAAAGAGCAAATATGGTCTGTAATGCATCAATGTGTACGATATGTATAGTGTAGGATAAATTTTTTAAATTGAATTGTTTTTCTTTAAAACTATATGGGGTAATTTCAAATTGTTTACTGGAATGTTAGTTAAAAATTTAAACGAATGATATTGGTATTTCACAAAATTACACCGTGCATACGAAGGTTTGAAAAACCTTAAATTATTGTGCCTATTTTCATGTGTCCGACGGTGTAGTTTGCTTTTCAAAGCTAAATTTGAAGTAGTTTTGTTAGTAGTTTCGAATTTGTATTGTAATTGAATTTGTAGATGTAAACCTTTTCAATCGATGAGTATAATATTAAAATTTTTTAGAGCGAAGCGAGCGTTGATTAAATATTTTAAAAAATATGCGAAAATTGCACTTTGAAAAATCTTTGGAATAAAATGCATATCTTACAGCCATAAAAATATTATTACTCTTTACCATCTCTCATAACATCTCAGCCTCGTAAAACTATGATCAACTGAAAAAGAAAACTTCTGAATTTAGGCTGAAAGTAAAATGAGATATTTTTGTAGAACACATTCAACTTATTCGCAAGTATATCAAACACCGATATCGATGATAACGAAACAAACCTTTCGGTACAACGACAACACTACGTAGGCTATGCTGAACCGTCACACTGATTGTGACGAACTTATCACCGCATACCACGGCACGTCAACCCATCGGCCCATCGGCCCATTGGCAAGCCTTATCAGATATTGGTAGCTATCGGTAGCTGGCAGTGGATTTGAATGCTTTTGCTTTATTAACCTATTAATTACGACTTCGCGTCCCTTCGGCTAATTGCGTTAGATGAAATTAAGAACCCAGCTTCGCACGGACGAGATACGCGTGAACACATCCGGACGCCCGGTGGCGCACGGGATGCCCCACGAGATGACACCGATCGCATAGTTGTCCAGCACGAGTGCACCACCTTCGTCGCTCTGAGGAAAGAAATGCAGAAAGAAGACTCAGATGCGCCTATTGTCCTACATGACAGATGGTTCCCTTTTGCTTACCCCGCAGATGCCTTGTCCTTCGCGCGTCAACGTACACAGCGATGAGGTCCCAATACGCCAGCCCTCAGCACCGAGGAAGTTGGCGCAATCATCGTTGCTCAGTGTGTTCACGTTCAGGAACTGAAGTGCGTTGGTGTTACCTCCGTTGGCCTGCGGAAAGATTTTGTGTCACTCAAACATTGCTCTAGTGTTGGCCTAACCAAAAAAAAAAACTTACCGCATTTGGTCCCCAACCGAACAGGCGGGCACGAACGGCGACTCCAATCACGTCCGCCGATAGGGCAAGCGGTTGGATCGACTGGGTCAGGATCAGCGGTAGCGCCGTCTGCAGCAGGGCGACATTGTTCTCGAGCGTGTTGACGTTGTAGTTCGGGTGGGTTATGATCTGCAGGCCCCAGTACGGTATGGCGGCCGTGTTGAGGAAGCGCGTCCCGGCCACCGCCATCGTGGCCGTCGCCAGCCGACCCGAGAGACAGTTGGCCGACGAAAGGACGAACCGGTTGCTCACCAGTGTGCCACCGCAGAAGTGGATGTTGATCGAGTTACGCAGCGACACCATCCACGGGGCATCTCCGGCGACGGCATCGATTCCACCGACGACGCGCCTGTCAGGAGCAGCTAAAACGGGAAACCGAACACTGCAAACTCTATTTCACGCCCCTCCACGGTCAACGTACCGATGGCGGAAGCTGCCACCAGCAGCGCACTCAACACCAAAACCGTCTGCTGTCCACGGACCATTGTAGAAGGGGTGACAATTGAAAGAACACTGAAAACGTACTGTCGGCAGGAGGGACGTTTTATGGGCTCGCCATCACCGGGTTATCTTGGTCAGACCCCCGCCTAAATCGAATCACGAAATGGCGAGATTAGCTTAAGCACCATGACGCATGGTTTCGACCCGTAACGTCCAAGTACATTGTGATATTGGCCATTGAGTTCATGACGTTGATGATAGCTTTCGGTCGCTATCTGCCACGGCGTTTCATTGCATTGCCCGTATTCGTTAGATAAAAAACACGCATACCACACGGTGTAGGGAGTCAGGGTTTAAGGTATGTATTTCAACGAAAAAAAGCTTTTAGTACAAGCTTTTAGTACACGCCCGTAATTGTGGAGATCCAGGCGCGGTATGAAGCGACGCGCACGTACACGTCCGGATAGCCCACGGCACACGGAATACCCCAAGAAACCAACCCAACCAGCTCGCCATCATTGACCAACGGGCCACCCGAGTCACCCATGCACGTACCCTGCGCATTACGGCTGTACGTGCAGAGGTTACTGGCGGTCACCTCCCGATTCTTCAGGTTCACAAATCGCTGCGAACACTCCTCGTTGCCGATCGTGCGCAGTGCCACGTACTGGAGATGGTCCGCCGGTGTCGGAACACTGACCGACTTCATGCCCCAGCCGGACGCCAGCACTGCCCGATTAGCCGGCGTGTAGTCGCGCGCCATCCGCACCGGGAACACGATCGTATTGAACTGGAACGTCCACCGCGTGCGCACGATCGCAATGTCATTCTGCTGCGTCCACTGGTTGAAGTTCGGATGTACGATGATCTGCTGGACGTCGAAGTTTTTACCGCCACGCGCATGCGTCAACGCTCCGACCACTGCGATCACCTCCTCCGGCTTGCGATCCGTCGCACAGTGGGCCGCCGTCAGGATCCAGCGGTCACCGATGATGGCACCGCCGCAGAAGTGAAGGTTCTGACGCGTTGTCAGCGACACCTGGTACGGGAACTGACCCGTCACCGCATCCATACCGCCGACGATACGCCCCTGCCATTCCGATGGGACTGTGCGGACGAGAGAGTCGGAGCATCTTTCGAGGTCAGATCACAACTTATAACGCGATTTTTGCACGATTCCAACATTACCTTCAGCACCAGCCACTGCGGCCAAGCACAACACTACACCAACGATGAGACGGTTCATTGTCACTGTGGGATTCGAAGCTACAGCAGCCCTCTTCTGTGCAGTCGTGCTTTGACCGTCTTTTACACTCTACTTTGAAATTCCGTGGGAATATCGTGCAATTTATAGCACCAGTTCCTCCCAACCATGGTGGCTCGCGAAACTTCAACTCCAACACAACGTCGGATTGACAGTTTACAAGTGTGTGCCAGAATACGTACGTCTTGGCACCGATAACGGCCGACCCGGCCCGGTAAGCCCGCGCGACCTGTATCCTGTCACGACCGACTGACAGCCGATTATGATTGATAGATCGGCCGTCCGTCTGACGGTCGTGTCAACTCTGGATCGCATCCAGTTGATTCGAGTTTGGCGATGGGCAATCCCAGATGGAGGCAAGATCGCCGACAGATGGCCAGCAGGATAAGACGAACATGTGCTCCGTGGTTTTGCTTGGATAAAGACTCTTCTGATGAACGATGGTAAGACACATTTGACGCATTCTTCACAGCCCCCTACAAAGTATGCAACAGACACAACAAATTGCACGCTCCCTCAGATTCGACTGAAGAAGTTACTACGTCCCACGCATAATTCAAATTTAAATATCTTCCCAATGAAGCGAAAATGTTTCCAATCTACTCCACTGGAAGTACCCTAGAACTAGAATCTTCATAAAGTTTTCATCTCAGTAGGCGTTGAAAAAGATTCTTTTTTTTCAGGATTGCTCTGTTTTACTGTAATGTCTTGCAGAGATAGACCTCAAAAATCTTCAGATCTAAAAGCGATTACAAGCGACGCTCCAAGCGGACTTTAAATGCCTATTCCAAAATCCAATAATGTTAATTAATTTAAACATCTTCAAACAGGGTTTACGACGATAGAAAAATATTTTCAAAATATTTAGGTTTTATTATCTGAGATTGGGTCACTACATTTTAGAACACCACTGCTATATAATTATGTGTTCGGAATGAACGAAGGTTGAGACCTTGCTTGTTTGGTTGACATACAAAGACTAACTTTATTTCCGTTAAATGTAACAAATTTATAGGAAGGTAGGTATGAGAAAAGGGGTACGCACTAGAAGATAAGGGGTGTGTAGGTACGCATTTGTGCAATCCAGGGTATCTGGTTCTGTATGCATAGATAGATGATCGTGGGACTTATCGTTGGGTTATCGTAATAAGATACGGTGGTATGCAGGTA
>JXWZ01000688.1:0-27218 GCA_000956215.1 Anopheles farauti No. 4
AAGGGCGTTCTGGGGACTGGAACCACTAGCGGTTTGCTAGGAACGGGAATTGGAGCAACCGACGGACTCCTCGGTACGGGCGTTCTGGGGACTGGAACCACTAGCGGTTTGCTAGGAACGGGAATTGGAGCAACCGACGGACTCCTCGGTACGGGCATTCTAGGAACTGGAACCACTAGCGGTTTGCTGGGAACGGGAATCGGAGCAACCGACGGACTCCTAGGAACTGGTATTCTTGCAGGAGATACTACAACGACGGTCGCCGCTACTACCACTACTGCTGCTCCAACGACAACACCAGCACCAACAACTACAACTGTTGCACCGACCACGACGACGGCTGCTCTAATTACAACAGTTGCTCCTCTGACAACAACTGTTGCTCCTACGACCACGGTTACGTCTGCCCCCACAGGAACAGTGACATTCAACATCAATGGAAGTGAGTTTTGGATGAAGATTTATAGTGAATGCGCAGGATTTTTAATATTCCCTATTCTAATAGGTATCATCAGCATATCTGCTAACGATCAAGCAACAATTGACGCTATCAACGCTGTTCTAGCAGCATCATCGACTACCGTTGCTATGACGACGACAACTACTGCAGCCCCCGCTTCTGGAAGCACAGTGTCGTTCAATATTGGAGGATGTAAGCGAATCGAACAATTGACTGATGGTTTATAGAAACAAGTTGCTCATAATACATTTATCTTGCAGCGATCCTTAACGTCGATGCTGCTGACAGTGCTACAATTGCAGCTATCATTCAAAGTCTTATGTCTACCACGACAACAGTAGCTGCAACGACGACAACGACAACTACCACCACTGCTGCCCCTGTGACCACAACCACGACGACTACCACGGTTGCTCCAGTCACTACGACGACCTCTGCCGCTACCTCGGCCACGACTACAGCATCTTCGTCTAGTGGATCGATTTCCGTTTCCATCATTATCAACATCAATGGACAGTTCATACTGATTACGGCGTCCGATCAAAGTCTGCTGCAATTGTCACAGCAAATTTTGCAACAAGTATCAACAACGACCACCACTACAGCAACGGTAAATGTGCCAGCTATCGTAGTTCAGCCGACGGCGGCTCCTCCATCGCTCAATGGTGGCTATCGAACAGGTGGATGCATGGGACATCACCACCACCATCATCATCATCATCATTCATCCGAAGAGTTCGGACACCACAACCGTGGAATGCGTGGTGGAATAGGTTTCGGTATCGGTATCCGTGGACCATTGGGTGGAGGAATACAGGCCGGCTTTGGAGCCGGTCTTCGTGGTGGTCATGCAAGGCCAAGAGCTGGAATCGGTGCCGGAATCAGGCTGCAAGGTCCACTAGGTGGAGGCATTCAGGCTGGCTTCGGCGCTGGAATCGGTGGAGGAATGCGCGCCGGAGGTCATAGACACGGTTGAGTAGTGAGATATGTTGTGGGAAAAAACTTCCAACACGATGTTAAATATTACGCTTAATTTACACTTCCGAAAGCATTACAACAATAAAAAATTACCATGCTATTGATCAGTGATGTTATGGTACCAAAAACACAATATTTCGTTCTTCTCTCTCTCTTTCTCTCTCTCTCTCTCTCTCTCACTTGACCGATGACCGACCTCAAGCCTGTCGTTTTATCAGCTCACTAGATCATTGCATACCAACATAACAGGTTAGTCACACTAGCTTCGGACACTAAGACCTTTAGTGCTTATTCTCTCTAAAGAAAACATATTAGGTAAAGGAATGTCAAATACATATAACGGTCGTAGAACTGTTAAAATTGTAACTGTAAAATTTATAAAATTCATCAACCTTCCGATATTTTATTAACTGTCCTCGCAACCTGAAATAGAGCCTCCTAAATGACCTCTAGGACTGACCTTGAAATGTTATAAAAAGAATATTTCATTTTTAATTGAACAATGCGACGCTCTATCGCAAGCAGCATTTCAGGTATCAGTAGCTTTGAATTTACGCTAATTTTGCGTTTCAATATGAATCTGGAACAAAAAAGATTGAATTGATAAAAAAATGTAAAAAAATATTGAAATAAAAACAAGGATTGAAACAAATACGAATGTCAATTTATAAAAAAAGAGTATGCTACGAAACATGATGAACTTAATATTATAATAAAACAAAAATATTTTTTAAAGAAAAATAGACAACCAAAGTAATAATTGGATAACAGATTTAATTTTATTTTTTTCACTAAAACAATGAATAAGTTAAAATTGAATCGCTAGTACATACAAAAATAATATTTCAACCTAAAACAAAACTTACTTAATTCAGTATGGTTCATATAAGCCTACAAACGTAATTTATGCTGTAAGTATAAAAATGTTGGACTTACAACCCAAATAATGTTTTGGAAAATGATGTAGTCCCTGTCATTCAATAAAGTCAACATTTGTCTTACCAAAATAAGCACAACATATGAAATAGTGAATGCTGGGTGTATTATAATAACAACATCGACCAACGCAACATTTGAAAACTAAATTGGGTAAAACTAATCTACTTTCACTGCGCTGCGTTTTCATGATGCACCATCGGCGAGATGATTTTTTACCTAAAATGAGCATTATTTTAGAGTACCATTGCCAGTGGTAAAACAAACGCTAGTTAAACATTAATTTTGATTTTTTCATCTAAAGCTTGCTAGTCTTCTTTACAACAAAGTGTTTTCGAATGTGCACATATTTACGCTATTCGCTAAGCGGATCCGTCACAATGCCAACGTATTGTGCAACGGTGTCTTTACGCACGTGTTTGATGACGTACCAAACAACCTGACGGGCATTATCTTATTATTGCAATTTTCCATTAAAAAAAAAAGAACAATTAATTTTGAAACCGACGGTGAACTAATTTTCCCATGAACGCGGTCCGTGTGATTACAATTATTGGCATTTGTTAAGAAGAAATTGGCCCTGTTTACAGCTAAAATCGTTAAAAATTGCCATCAACACTAGTCTCACCCCGTGGTTCGACGATCGCGCTGTGTTATCTACACTGGGACGTAAACACGAGTACAATGCACACAATGTGATGATGACCTTAACTAGTGAAGCGTATTTTTCCAACATTTATTTGTTCGGAGTGTAAAGCGCATCTTTAGCGTTCTCCTATCTAATCCTATGTAAAATTTCTTCAAGTATGCCATTTATTACAGCGCATCGTACAAGGTGACGATGGCGAAAACGTTACACTGAAGCAAATAATTTATAAAAGCCTACAACCGATTGTGCTACAACACCTAACTAGTAGTGTCACACGCATTGGGCCCTCAATGACCCTTTGACCCATTGATTTTGTTGTCTGTTTTACAGAGGTAACATTATCAATCGTTCTGTTCTAATGCACTGAACTCCACGGAATTGTAATGTTCATCGAGGATTGTCTGTGTGTGCGTGTGCGTGTGTGTATGAGTATGTAGTTATGTGCACTATATTGAACATCTTACACGAGAACACCTTTACCTACCTCTTTGCTAAATGTAACTTGTGGAAGATGAAGCTTCCGCTTAGCGGTTTCAATGGAAATATTGGAACACGCTGTGGATGATCGTGCCACACCGAACGGGGACGGAGACGTTCGTATGAGTGGTTCGCCCTCGTCCGTAAGTGGCAAAGCTATGCCGTTGGACGCGTTGAACGGAGCTATGTGTGCTGTAGTGCTGCCCATACTTCCATGGCTGGGAACGGCCGTTTGTCCCGATGATATAGTGCGCAGACCATTCGTGCGAGTCTGCAATTGCGGACCATCGGCAGACAGTGGACGGCGAAAAATCTCCAGCAACAGCGTATTGCCTTGCGTTCGGATCAAATTCAGCACGTCTTGCTCGGGCATGGTGACGACGTTGTGCTTATCAACGAACACGACATAATCGCCGGGTAGTATACCGGCCCGGTCGGCCGACAGTCCCGTTTCGACCTTTTCCACTCGGGGCGGATGGGTCCATACTATGGAAAATCCGAAACCTCTGTCACCGGTTCGCGCTAAGCGCTTAGTAATCGTGAACGGTGTGCGGCCAGAGGAACTTGTGCCGGTAGTCGGTTTGAGCGATCCACTTGCACAGACTGAGCTGCGGCGCGGTGTGGCCGGTGTGAGCTGGCTCACCCCTCCACTAGTGGCTGACGGTGCATCGGGTGACGGGTCAAGTTCCAAAAAGCGAAGAAACAGATTCTCATCAGCATCGCGCTGGTGTATAGCTTTTTTACTGAGGCTTATTTGCTCTCCTCCAGCGTCAACAGTACCATCAGCTGCTGCTACAGTGCCAGCAGCCAAGGACGCCGTTGCGGAAGTAACAGTGGCAGTAGCTCTAGCGCTATTGTTATCTTCTGCATTCATTAGCTCCTCCATACTGGATTGTGAATTTTCGCCCATTATTTCTAATATTGGTGTGGTAGGATTCGTCAGACAGGATTGTGGCTGCAGGCGGTACGTTCCATTAATGCCCTGATCGTGATGGGAATAAACAAAAATATGGTTACTTTTGGATCTGTTATGATAAACTTTCTGCAGGCCGTACGCTTACATACCTGTTTGGTAACATTTTTCACCGGAAATGACATGCATCCCAAAAATTCGCTTCGCCTGAAAGTGAAGAGAAACATATTTAAATGGTTAATCACTTTGCGAGGCACGATATCCGTCACATACAACAGAGGTTTGACACGAAGGTTTTTTTTTTGTTGAAATCTAACAGCTAGTTGGAATATAAGTGAAAAGTAAAATATTTGAAACATAGCTCATAACATGCTCTGAACCTCTGATGTTAATCAGCGATAGTGTGTGTGTGTGTTTTTTTAGGATAGACAACATTGAACAATCGATACGAACACGGCCGTTGAATTGCTAATTTCCATGGCGAGCCTAGAGATACAGCAATATGCAAGATTGCATGTTTGAGGAAGATTACCGAATAACGTAATAAAATGATTCCACATAGTTACGTTTATGTATTTACACCAGAACTGGAAGCCACATACAACAACTATTGCGAATGCAGGATATTGTCCGAAAAAAAAACAGTACTATTTCGTACTTCGGGTTACGTAAAAATTAAAAGAAAGTCTTGAAACAGTTTAATAAAAACAGTGAACCACCAATATATAAATATATCACAAAAGTGTATTTGTTTCAACAGAGTAGAGCAAACATCTTCGTTGGCACAACAAGGGAAAACATTGAAACACTTATGATCATATAACATCAATATGATTACAATCTGTGTCTAATGGCGCTATTTTATTTCGCTTCATTTGGGCTGCACATAAAATTCGATTTACGAATAAGTATAGGAAGATACGAACAAGTATAGGAACATTTATAATTAAGCCTTCTAGAGCTTTTCGGTAACGATTCAATCACTCACTTGAAGAATGCATCTGTAAACGGTGTGTTTGTGTTTTTATCATCAACTATCTCTCCAGCAGTGGGCTGTTTCTTAAGATTAACAGAAGCGGGAACAGTCACATCGGCAAACTTGACCGTATGTCAGGATTTTCTGTCCGGCTCATTGACATTTTCGCTTCGTTTTTCTAAGTTAATAGCCACACTTGCACTGGTGGTTGCGATGGCAGCCTGCAACAGTAGCTTTTGACACATCTGGTAACCATCGGCACGAGGAAAACTACTACCCTGCCACTGTGAACATTCACCCTTGCTGTTCTTAGCATCATTCGAATGGGAACATGTACTGTAGTTTGTTAATGTATTATTTCCTTCATCGGAACAAACCACTGCAGGGGTTTGAAGCAAACTAGCAACTGTTTGCATTACAAATGACATTTTGTTTTTGTTTTTTGATGCTCTACAAAACAGATTTTTCAATATCTAATTCCGATATGGTTAATACAGCTAAGTTGCAAGCTGAAATTTGAAAATATAAAGAGTAGCTTATTAAGGTGCATTTTAAATAAAAGGTAAAAAAAAACGAATCATGTATTAATTTATGCAATAATACGTCTTAACTGTTTCTGTGTTCTGATAATGAAAATTGTAGTAAGTATATGGACTGCACAGTAAGGTAATTTTTTATTTTCCTTAATATTACGTATGATCGAAACTGAAAAAAAACGTATAATGGCAAAGTTCAAAATACCCTATCGTCTGTTGAATAAAAAATATGTATTCCAAGACGTACGCCAATTGATCGCTTTTTTTAAAACTATTTCCCCGATAGTATTTAGTTCACCGTAACGAGTGTTTCCAAGGACCAATGAATAGTGTTGACAAGCTAACCTCAGCGGCGAACTAACAGACGGAAAATGAAATTAGGCCAGGTGGTGAAAGTACATTTGCATGATGGTTTCGAAGCATTCGTTGAGTTGGCACCGGTTCAGCACCGGTTTGGGTGGCGCAATACGGGGGAGAGAAACGAAACCGGCTAAAGGTTTTGAAAGAATCATTCATTAAACGATCAATACAATCGAATCATTGATAAAATTGCCGGCTAATGTGTTCTAAAACGGCCAGCAATTTCAATTTGCCACGGAGGTTGAAATATTATATGCAATAAAAAGGTTGTGTGCACAATTTTCTTGAGTTTATGCTTGACCAGGAGCTTACATCTTGATAATACATTACACTGTTAAGGATATTGATTTGAGAAGAAAATTAGTATAAACTAAAGATTTTTAATCAAATAGTTTGATAAGTAAGGTTTCACCAATATTTATTTTATAATTTATTGCACGGTAATCGGCATCAAACAATGTGAAATGTGTGAAATGGCCTTTGATTGCTATCAATAATAATTCTCATCGTAATAATAACTACAACATCTTTCTTTGATCCAGCTTTTTTTTAAGTACATGACTACTACACTGTTAAAACACGACCGCAGCAGCAACACAAGCTTTAATAAGCAGTTTATAAAACATATTGTTCCCTGCTGTTTTTTTTTTTTGGCTAAGCATAGGTACATTTTCCTTGAGTGAAGTGTAATAAAATTGTTATTTTTTTGTTAGTTTTTCGAAGCATTTTATGCTTTTAAATGTGCCACGATTCCATCGTTTGCAATTGTGGTCCGTATTTTGTTGGATGATTATATAAAACGCTGATTCTATAACTGTTGAAGTAGCTTCAAACTGCCACCTATACACACGCACCACACGCATACAAACGCGTTCATTTCAAGCGCAAGCGCATGTCAACATGAAGGAAACTCTTATCTATATAGCTGGCAGAATAGTACGTTTATTGCTCGTCCTTACACCAGTAATCCTAAAGACGCAAATGAAACATTGGTACTGCAGCACTTGCGGTGTACTGTGTGTATAATTTTTCACTTTTCCCAGACAAACAATTTGCTACAGACATACACACACACACGCACACACGCACACACACACATCCAATTGAGCACACACTTGAAGCACTATGTTTTATCTCCACTTGTGCTTTTCTTTAGCAGCCTTTTCTCACACTGTTGCTGCATATGTTAACCCGTAAAAACTTGCTGCTTTTCAGTGGAAAAGGGTTTTACCACACCATTTTCACCCGGGTAACTAGATCACGCGGTCAACGGACCTATGACCAAATCGGCACTGGTACGTTTCATACATGAGAAAAAAAATGCCCTGTTTTAGTAGTAGGGCGCACCACATTCTGTGAAAAGTTGAACCATCGTACGTTATTTTTCACCCATTCGCCCTATCTTCAATTGGCAAAGTAAAACTGCTGCCCTCTGTGGCATAATGTGCTCGGTAGCGTTGGAAATGTGTGCCTCACCCCTGCGTCTTTTAGATTGTAGCTATATTTTCAGCTGAACGGCATATCCAACTGCACTCGACACTGCTTCAGAGGAAACGACTTTGAACGACACTTGCACTGTGATAGGTCCTGGTAGCGTAGGAAGGAGGGCACATCAAAGTGACTAAAACGGACCCGGAACCAAAAAACTGGACCGTACCTAAAGAACGACCTGCCGCATAAGCAACAGCGATACGAGTAGAAAACCCGAATTCTAGAGCCGTACATCCGAACTGATACTAGCAGCGAGCGTACACATGCGCAAAGAGCAGTTGATGTGAGAAGTGGCGAGTAAAGTTGAGAGAAACCGAGCTTGTCCCAACGTATCTGCGTGTTGTTCTCCATACTGCAAAGCACACAGCCCTTCGCATTAGAATAACAAACAATCATTCTTGCACAGACCGCCCGTTATACCGGATCGTGTCACGTTCGAAAGTACGTTCAACGCGCGTGTTTTACTACACGAACACACTACTTACTTGCACTCGCGATCCCGATGCCATACGGCAAGCTGAATGCGACGCTCGTCGTCCGGGTAAACTTCGAAATGGAAGCGCTGATCGTAGTAAGGGCAGTGTGAGTTCCGGTGTACCGTCGTTCGCTGGAATCCGGAATCCTTCTGTTTCGCTTGCGAATCGGCAAGGTTGATCAACGCCAGCTTCACGTACGCATTGATGGCATTGCAACCAGCCGTACTTCCAGCAGCGGTAGTCCGTTGAAGGTCCTTGCATCGTACCACTAAGGAGGAAAGTAGTGCGAAAAACGTTTATTATACAGTTAGCTCGGCTGGCTACACGCGCGTTACCGCGTAGAAATGAAGAAAAAAAAAGGAAACTAAAACGGCTTCAACGATGCCATACCATACACCACTCACCGTGTACTTGCAGTCGTCGATCTTGCTCGAGACAGATGCTAAGCTCCAACGTGCCACGAACGGGTGCCCCCGAGGTCGATGTCACCATCGTGCTCATTCTTGAGTTAGTCGACGACGCTACCGACCGTCGTTTTTCTATCGAATCTTCACTGAGCGTAGGAGAAAAAGTGAGACATTTACGGGTTTTTCCGATCGATTCACCCGTCGGCGTCGACGTTCCTTGCAAGTCAATCGACCGGATGTTTGGGGTAGCGTTTGCCGACAATATTTGCTGCGGGAGATTTTCGAGCTCCTGGGCTGGGGGTTCGTCTCGGATCGGTGTTTGCATCACATTCATTTCACTCATTTTCGACTCATTGCAGGGTACGTACGGTGTTTCGGGGCTAGCCGGCTGGGAGTCTTCCCGCATCATGTCAGACCGCGCCAGATCCGCTCGCAGCGCGTTACCAGCCGCTTCTAGCTTGTGTTTTCTTCGAACGGCCTTTTGGCGACGCAAATGACAGGCCGCCTCCAGTGGGCTTGCCATCATGAGTTTGCTCAGCGACTGGCGTACATAGCCACCCTTCGTGATGCTGGCCGTGGCCTTGTGAAGCTGGTCTCGCTTGACATCCGGAGTTTTGACCTCGCGCTCGTTGATGTGGCTCGTTTCCTCGAGGATTATGGTCGTTTCCCGTTCCTGGCGAAAGAGACCGGAAGGAAATTGATGGCCTAGGTACAGATCAGCCGCCGGATCATCGGCGGGCGTGTAGGTTGGTGAGGATCCTTTCGATTGTTTCGATTTCACGCTAGACGAACGCTTCGGGCGTGGTGTTGCCCAGCGGTTATCCTTTTTTGCGCTCTCCAGAATTGCATCGATCATTTTGTCCAGCGTTAAATCACCCATTTCGGAGGAGTTCAGGGACAGTTCGTTATCTTCGATGGTCTCGGTGGACGAAGACGATGGTGGTGGTGGTGGTGGTGGTGGAGGTGGAGGTCGGGGTAAGAGATTTATGGTTTTCCCCACAGACAATGGCCGTTTGAAATTGATTTTATTGAAACACAGATCGGACAATCGTGACGACAAGGGAGTTAAACAGGGATTAATTTTTTCTACGTTCATAGGAACATCTTCGTTCGCCAGTGACTTCGCTGACGTCTTCACTCGCTTCGGTATCGGTTCTTCCTCGTCCGTAGCAAAGTATCGACCGGGTTTGTCGAAGTCGGCCAGTCCCAGTCCCAGTCCGCGCAGTGCCAGATAGGGGACGTTTTTTACACCGCACGGTGAGTATTCGATGTCGAAAGTTGGCAAAGTAGTCGCGTACGTTTCCCGGACACTCTCCATGTTCTCTTTCCCCCTCGTGGCTAGCGTCGTTCGTCCTGTCGAGACGGGTGACGCTGCTAGAGTTCGCTTCCGGCTCTGGGGCGTTCCGTTCGACGGGCGGCAGGGCGTTGTGTTGGGAGTAATGTTGCTAACATCTCGCAGAGCCATCGTGTACGGCGATCCCACGGCGGTTCGTCCAGATGCTGGATGAGGAGTTGATGTGATGCACTGATTCTCCTTATCGTAGTTCGCACAATCGTTGTGGATCGATGCACCTAGCGATCGACGTGCTTTCTTCATTCTCAACCCTCCATTTGCAGTGCCCTCGGTAGGTGCTGATGCTATCCGCTCACTCAGTGCTCCCAACGAACGTCTGGCATGATGGCGCTGCTGGAGCAGGGCTTTGGCTTGTGGTAGAATGTTTCGGCCACTGGCGTCCGAACGCTTCGTAACTGTCCACTTTAACATTTTTAGGCTGAAATGAGACAATTTGTTGTAGAAAAGAAAAAAAAAGTTAATTATGAACGCTAAGGTAGCGATTGTAATATGCAGTTAGCCTGTTACATCCATGGGAAAATGCAACACACACGGCACATTGCAACACTAAAATCCCATCAAGGATAGCATCTTGATAAGAAAAAAAGTACAATAAACGTGTAAAAAATCGTCCCTGGATTTGGTGACTACATCTTGACAAGGGTTTTGTGCAGTCGAGTTGAAATTTCGTTCGCACGCTTCCGGTGAGCGTCCGAACATTTAATCATTTTCAAAAGGGGTCAATGTCACAGTGAAAGAGCCACACTTTCTCAAGCATGCTACACACTCGCAACGTGTGGCAACAAGTGCAAGGGAAAACCTATTTGTGACTCTTCGCGTGTTCAACCTTGACCATCGGATAGATAGATAAAAAAAAATGTTCCGCGACTGGAAGGAAACAACAGTCATTACGGTGACAGGAGCCGGAAGGAAGCCAACAACCCGGTAGCTTTTGGGTAGAACGGAATTGTAACAACAACGAAAAAAATGTATTTTTACAATGAATTTACCTGCATGTACCAGTTGCGAGTGTTCATGAATAACAAAGCAATAGTGAACCGTTTTTTTTAAGCAACTGTACATCTTCAACACACCACTTTCTTACGACTGTCAGCTGTTGCATCGAATGACACTGTTGACTGTGTTGACCATAACACATTTTTTTACAGTGGCTTCTGGCTACACATCGTCCCGCGAATGCCCTGATGCCGGTTCACCCTCAGACGGTTGTGTTTCGTTAAATGTTTCCTTTAAACCAGCTACCAGCATGAAGCAAAGTACTAGACCAGCCGTTTACGTCTCAAACTTGAGGAAGCGTGAGTTGTATTGCACTTGATGCGACGTTCTAGCCGTAAACCGTTGGTATCGAAGCGACCGTCGACGCTTACTTTAATCAATATTTGGCGAGTAGTACTGCGTTGCAAAACGTACAGGTTTCTCAAAACGGTCGCGTAAGCATATGAAGAAAGCAATAACGGATGAAGTCAGAATACGTTGGTTTGAACCCATTTCAGTAACAGCACAAGATGTGTTTTGAGCAAGATCCGCCAACAGGTGCGTATTTTGTTGTTTTTTCACTTCTTTTCCTCTGTCAAATTCACATGCCCGTTGCTCGGGACCGTTTTTATTACTGTTTACTATCGTGCCTTTGTCAGGTCTGGTGAACATCCCAACCAAATGGAAACCGTCATAGGGCCGTTTATATTCGGATGACGATTTTCACAGAGCGTAAAGGAAGGATACGATGCGTTTAGTTGCGTCGGGCTGTGTGGTTCTTTTCTTTGGCGTTCTTATCACCACCTGTAATTCAGATTCATTTTCTACTTTCGTGTGCTTTCGTGAGTTTTAAGTTTAAATTTCCCTTTAACACATTTTATCGCGACGCCGATCGTTGCATTGAAGCAAGAACTCGCAATGGGCGCTTAATTGATTATTTATTGATAGATCGTAAAAGTCATCCGAATGCAAGCCGTCACGACGATAACCGTGGCCCATTGAATAAGGTGAACAAGTGTTTATTGTTAGTTCGTCCTGCACTATTGCTTCGTTCGTTCGTTTCACTTTCGTTGATGTTATATTCTCCCTATTCGTGTGGGCCTACCAGCCAACTGTTACTCTGGAGGGAAAAGTACATTTTGCTATATGTTTTCATGTATTGAAATAACTCAACAGTATGGCCTTTTCGAACGATGGAAAACAATATTAATTTTCGTTGCATATTTTTGACCATTCTGTTGCCTCCAAATGTTTCAAAGTAGAAATTTTTCCGTATCAGTCAACACGATTTTTACATGTACGGTTGTAAATGTTATCGAAAACTACCATGCTTTTAATTTGAAACTCGATCAAATATCATAGAGACACATAGAATGAGCAAAGGGAGGTACACGGAACACAGATATGATCTACGCACAACCCCTTCATGCATTACTGGCTATCGGGTAGTAATGAGATTTTAATTTTAACAGTAACCATCACCAAGCTCTTCCCATGGCCGGATATAAACCATTTGTTTGTTTCCCTGCGTTATCTAACCACATCAGGTATAATTTGTCGTATCATCAGATATGTTCTAGATCACCAACTCCCCTGCACATACATTGGCTTCCAGTCCATAAGTGATTGTAGAAAAATGATATTTTTGCCTAGAATATTGTATTAATTATGGTAGAAGAAATTTTTGTTTTTAAACATTTAATAAAGATAGAAAATTAGTTATTAATGATAGCAAAAAAAATGTTAAAGTGTTGTTTTATTTTTAGTTTAAAGTATAAATGGGTTGCACCGAAAACACTGTTTACGACGCCGGTAATCAATTTCCAAATAGCGTTCCACATCCTGAACTATGAAAATAAACAAAACTTTAAGCAAAAAATGACCAACTCGATTGATTGTCGATGGCGTGCATCTGCTCTCATCTGTCACCACTTAGAAATACGCATTCTAAACTATCTACGAGCGCAATGGAATGGGTACACATATAAGAAATAAACAGTTTCTGCACCTGGTTGCTCCATGGTTATGAAAACAGAGAGATAGAGAGAGAGAGAGAGAGAGAGAGAGAGAAAAAAAAACGGAAAGTAGATCTTATCGCATATCATACGCGGTTCACCTTTACCACCGTACGCATCGGAACGCACATGTAGAGTCGCGCCGTAGCACAGGCAAGGAGCAAGAACATATGGTATATTCACCGGGGCATTACACACTGTGACCTATCGGTTACCGTGGCTTACCGCAAACCCTTACCATTAAAGCCAAGATCAGCCGTGTAAAAACGAAACAATTATTCCATTTTAAAAATGCAAAGGTACGAAGGGATGAAACGTATAACACCAGTTTCAGTATGGCGAAAGTTAACGTGCGTCCCCTTGGTTCGTTAGACTGGTCATGGTTAACCCAGATGCCTCCTACTAGTGTGTGTCGGGGTGTATAAATTTAAATAATAAAACATATTACGTTTGTTCTTGACATTATCGGGCGGCAGCGATCGGTAAACAGCAGCGGTAGTTCAATTTCAGGCCGGGCACCCTCCGCGGAAACCGAAAACCTATCCGAGTGCAGGCAACGAAGGATTAAACGCATAGGATGCTCGCCAGTACCATGTTTTGTTTTTCTTTTCTTTATTGCTCCTTTTCCTGTTGCGTGGTTCCTGGTCTCGAAATATGTTCTTAGAGAAGTGTTTCAGATTTGTTTACAACTGCATTAGAACTTTTCCCGCTGCTGTTCTCGTTCGAACGACAAAACCTCAAGCTTGTTTCCAATTAATTTCAAATGCTCACTTTGGAGCAGAAAAGCATCGATCAAGCTGCTATCTGCATGTAAATTGCTAGCATGCTTCAACAGCTCCCGAGTGCTAGTACGCAGATACGCCATCATTTTCGGCAAGGGAAATCCATTAAAACGGCATGAATGCACGCTGGTGTATGCACCTTCACTTTCAAACACAAGCGTATCGCCGATATCTAGCTCGGGCAATTGAACGTTAGCCATGAACCAATCGTTTCCGTCACATGTGGGACCAAACAGTTTCGAATTCCGTTCAGGACCACACTCACTTGGCGATTTCCACACCAATACTTTCGATTCGATGCCTCGATGCTTGGCACTATAGAATGTACCGTATATACCATCGTTCAAGTAGTACCCAACGCTCTCGATCGTTGGTCCAGCTCGAAAATACCGTTTACCCTGCACACGAGCAATGTTTGTGACGGCGGCTTCACATAGATAACGTCCGGGTTCGGCAAACACTTCCAACGACTCGTCCGGAAAGAACTCGGCCAACGCTCTGTTAATGTGGTAAGCGTAACGGGTGATGTTGTCATCCTTACTGCCAATAAAACCACCTCCAATGTCAAGGACACGAAATTGGAATCCAATTGAGGCAGCGTAATCAGCGATAGCGCGTCCCGCACGAATTGCATCATAGAAGACCTCCGCGTCGTAGCTCATGGCACCAACGTTGAAGCACCAGCCCACCACATTCAAGCTGAGTTCACGCGCACGATCAAGCAGCTGCCGGGCTTCCTCTCCAACATCACACCCAAACTTTGTGCCATGACTGATCTTGCTGTTTGATGAATCGTACCGATACCTCAAGAGCAACCTACGGGACGAAACATGATTGATTATACCAGCAACTTTCACATACGATCGTTTTGACCATTCTTACTCGCCATCGGGATGATGCTGTGCAATCTTTTCCAACTCAAACTCATTGTCGAACACGGTTCGTATACCCCTGGCACGTGACAACTGCAGAGACGGTACACTTTTCGACGGTTGTGCATAAATAATACTTCCTGGAGGAACTCCCAAACTGAGCACTCGTTCTAGCTCGGCCTGTGAGGCACAGTCAAATCCACCACCAAGCAGTGCAATTGTTTCCACGATCGCATCTGCATCATTCGATTTGATCGCATAGTACAGCTTCACGCGAGGCATTTGCCGTATCCACTCTGTGTATCTGTACACTACGCTGGTCACATCCAGCACGTGAATAGGTTCATCGTGTGGACCGCTCGATACAACTCGATCAACAATGTGGCCCAGAGAAATGTCGTCCTCGACACATTGCACCCGGGTTAGCAGGTTTTTCAGAATTTGTTGCGTATTTTCGTTCCTCATAGCTGATGCGATTGACACTGACTAGTTTGAAATGGACCATCCGTCCGCCAGATGGTATATTCGCACAAACGTTTAGTTGATAAGACAAGCCAGATAGGAGGGATGACTTTAGCTTATTTTACAAAATGATAGGATTGCTATTGTATTCCGACACTGATTACACACTTGCGCCAACAAACGGAGTAAGATGTCAAGTAGAACGTTGTTCGCTCCGTCATCGAACGTTTCGCTGCCGCAAGGCATTTAACAGTCCCGCAGGAAGCCCTCACCACCACAACGTCAGTCGACCTGGTTGAACGATTACTGGCACAACATGATTCCACCACCAGAACGTACGACGCATAGCACGTCGCATATCCACGGGAGGCCGTCTTTCAGTGGTGGCAAGCTACATGATTCCTACATGTTTCCTACAGAATGTTTTGCAGTTTGTTTTGGGTTGGCAAAGCGATTGAATAGTCTAGCTGCTAATAAATATAGATGAATTTCGTAGAATTTTTAAAAGCAGAATTTTTTAAGCAGAATAATTTTTTAAATTCATTTTGTAACGAAATAAGATTAGTTTTATAATTGCCACTTTGCAAGAGGTTTTTAACATTTGAAATGTTTTTATAACATGACGCTGAGTTTTTTAAAGTTACTGCTCATTTAGATTTTTTAGATTTAGATTTAAGAGCAGATCGTAATTTTTTTAAATAAAATAAATGAATAAATAAAATAAGCTGAAATATTTCAAATGATCATACATTTTTGCTGCTAAAGAACCCCGACTAAAACCGGAAAAACCGATTGCACGACAACGAGGGGCGTTTGATTTAAATACGTACAATACGCACGTCTCTGCGTCTCTTGCGAATGGGTTTCGGTTGCCCAAGCGCTCAGATGCAGTAGGACATTTCTTTCCACGCGAGATCTTCGAATGCAAAATAGCCGCAGGACGTTTGCTTACATGGAACTGACATAGTCCGCACGGGCACACCGGAACGCCACAGGCGCTGAGAATGGTTTAAGGTGTTTTTAATCCTGTTCCTTTCCCCAGACAAATCTCTCATGGGCATGAGAGTCCACCGTTTTTTTTTTCCTGTTTGCTATGGCTCTAAACGGAATCTAGCTTTCACACAATTTTTGCAGTACGCCGATTCATCCAGCACGAGCTATGGTTCAATAGCTTCTTGTACGTTTCATATGCTAAACGTTTTGCTGTCGTTCGCCCGTGCACCATACGATGGGACATGTTTTTGTGTGTTCGTGGAGCCTTTTTGCGCGCGAAAAACTCGACTCGCCGAAGTTAAGAGGGACGCTTTTGGTCGTACCTTTCTTGGCATCGCGTTTCTTGCCATTTTTCAAAGGATTCGTCAGTCTGGTTTGGTGGTTGTAGTTTGGGTGTCGCTTAACCTTGAATATTCGGTCTTATAGCATTAATTGCTTTCTCACTATCTTTCTCTCTGTCTCTCTATCGTGCTCAATTGACTCGTTAGCGATACATATTTCTCTGTAATATTCGTTGAAGAGTTTCAAGCATATTAAATGTCTGCAAAACAATGTTTCGAGTTTTGAAAAGGTTTTTATCCTTCATAAATGGTCATGACAAGTAATACAAACATATGCAATGTGGAATAAATATGTAAGTCAATGAAACACATATTTACAATACTTAAATTCTTGCTAAAAATCAGTTAATTCTTTGTTTATTTAAACTCTTGAACCTATATATTTTTTTAAATTAGTGATCTACCAATCTTTGAAACATAGAACTATTGTAATAAACTGCTAATACAAAACGTTCTAACTATGTTTCCAAAATAAACTAGTTTTTGCATGTTTTTCGATATTTTATGGTTTGATTATATTTTTTCCACATATTTGCTCAAAGAAAGGGGACCTAAAATTTATATTCTTTGTATAAAACCTGGTAAATTTCACAGCTGTTCACGATAGAAAGAAAAATAAACGAACACAGCCTACTGTCACATTTCCTCACCGAAACATACACACACACACACACACGCGCACACACGACTAAAGCCTAGCAGAAAGAACAACAGAGCAAAGATGAAGCATGAATGAATAGAAGGAGAGGAAATTACAAAGAAAGGAAAATTGCGTTTGTTTGTCTGGTGATCTTGATCCAATTTCATCCCTTTTTGGGACAGAAGACATCCCGAGCAGACGTCGGTAAATTCGGTTCGTCCGATTTCGCTCGGCAAAAGCGAAACGAAAGCGGAGGGCAATGTGTGAAACATTTTTGCACCTTCAGAAAAGCAAGTAGCTGAACACCTTTTGCATTTCTTCTCGAAAGCAGTTTGCAGTTTCGTACGATGAACATAGCAGAACCTTAGCGCAATGAAGTAATGCGTTCGAAGGGTTTCAACATAGTTGGCATTGAAACGTATCATGAACTCAGCCTTGATATGAAATTAAAACTCTTTCTCCTGCCATCCGTGCCGTGCCGTGCCGTGCCGGAGTGTAAACAAAATCGTCGAAAGTGAAATTAAGAGTTTGCTAACGGGTTGGGAAAGCACAACTGCACTCGTCAGAAATATTTTCACCCATAAGCTAGGGCTGATCTGTCAGCTGCAAAAGGTGACGTGATTTTTTCTTTCTATACCTCAAATCATGCGTGGATCGTTTAAGACACGCCAGGGGAAAAAGAACAGCAAACGTTGAAGTGATGAAGTGAATTGATCGACATTTATCACGTGAATGTCTTGACCTAGAGGAGCTACATATGGGGAAGTGTCAATATCATGGTATATGGGATGGGATGTTGCAACAAGCCTAACAAGTCTATCTCTTACGTCTTGTAAATATCATTCAGATAAGCGGAAGCACCTTACAATGATAACCAACTTCATAGTAACATTTTTGCAGCCAGCTTGCAAATAAATAACGTACAAAAACTGCACATATTCTACCGGACCGGAAAAGGACATTGCAAAAACACACACACCTTTGTGTAACATTCAAAGAACCACTGATGTTGCAATGCCACCGGATCGTCGGAAGCGCACCGGGTGCAAAAGGAAACGATAAAAAGTGCAAGTTGGCCAAAACGAACGAACAAAGGCCAACCAGCCGGAGAAAAATGGGTAGGAAGAAATTTCAGGTAAATGATGATGAACGTCCTGCCGCACACGGAAGTGATCTCGTTTTCTCACCGATTTGAAAGGCACATCTCGACGATGCTTGGCCCTCGCTGAATGTGCTCTAATTTGGCAACGGAAGGAAATGTTGTGGAAAATAAATTAAAAAAGAAACGCAACCTAACCTTGATCTGTGCTGTGCTATGCTGCTGGAATTGCGGAGGGTATTGCAGACGCACCCGGCCCCGGCCGCAACGAGTACACCCGGCGAACGGGACAAATTGGCGAAGAAATTATTGTGCTACCCAACAATTGGAAAGTTAATTCCACGGATGCACCAAGGGGATGCATGGTCATATGTTGCCGAACGGCATTTTATCAGCATTTGCGCTGTTACGCTTTCTTATGAAACGGGCGTGTGCAAAGATTAGCACCGCGTGAACCACGTTTTCCCACCACAAGAGCACGACACCGTGCTTGCATTACGCCTTGTGAGATTGTGCCTTCTTCTTGAGCAACACGCCAATTTTAACCGAAATCAGATATTCTTCCAATTTACTTGCAATCTCATAAGCACAAAAGTTGGCACGTAAGAAACTGGTTGCAGTTCGTCGTCTTCGGCGCTCCTATTTGCATATTTGCAAGCGCGGCAAAAGAACAAGATATCTGGTAGCCCTTCAGAATAAACTGGATCGTCACCGAATGAATTCCTGTAGACAGACTGCATGGATAGTGAATCCGCGACAGCAAATATGGTTCCATTGTTTGGTTGAAAAAATTCGCATGCACCCAAAGCAGGTTTGGGCCAGGTTTCCGTCTGGCTCGAGACGGCAAACTCACCAGCGGTCAAACCGGCTGTTTATGGCGGCAAATTAGCAATAGCCGACTCGTGTGCGTAATAATAATCTTCCGATCTAGCCTATCTAGCTGCATATGCACAGTGAATCTCATTATATTCGTATTTTTTACCCATTCAAATATCGCACAGCCTATGGATGTGGCCGTTCGCTTATGTGGCCGTCTTGCCCAGTGGTGATACACTTTCCCATGACAACTAGTGATCGTGTTCAATTTAGTTGTTCCCATAGCTTCGGTCGTACGGACCGTGCAGCAGTAAGGAGAAGAAACGATTAGCAAATTCTGCAGATTGCATACTGGGAAACACGGTGAGTGGGAAACACGACAGCAGAAAACGGATTGTAGCTCGTGAAATGTTTCATCTTGGTATCTTTCTCCGGAGTACCAAAAAAAGAAGACTATAAAAAAACACATTTCTTTGGGAGAGTTTTTATGTGCAGAAAAAAAAAATGTACCAGTGATAAAGCGAATAAGGAAGCCACTTTTTCCACGAATGCCTCCTGCCAAGCCGTTCTCGTACATTTTAATCCCTAAGGACACAAGTCGGTTTATGCACAGCTTTTCCCGATGGGTTCGTAGGCAAAATATATTTCATTAGAATTATTTTCAGATGCAAATGCAATTTCCTACCTGTGCGCTTCAGACAGATCAGTGCGCTTTCCGTCAAGGCGATTAGAAAGAGGCTGAGCTGATAGATAAAAAATCACACCCTAATTTTTGTTTGGTACCATCGCGCATGCTAAACTTGGGATGTTGTGACTCTGTTTACCAATATGGTTTTTGTACGTTGTTTCTTTAACAGTATGCAAGATTCGTGTACCGCACCGAGAGTGCTTACAAACTGAAAGCACGGTTATGAAGGGCACGATTCGTGCACGAAAGAACCCAGAGACATACCACGATATTTACTCTCAAGTATTTGTAAATCATTATAACTGTTTTTTTTTCTACACGAGCTCTCCGGCTCTTGACATTAGAAAGGGTGTAGGCAAAAAATCGTTCTAGTGGAGAACAAAAAATGGTTACACGTCTTGACTATCTGCTGCCTTTTCTCTCACGACTTGTCCATCAAGGCAGACGCAAAAACATTGAAGTTTTTCTTCAACCTTAGCTTTTTTTTTTGCCTTTCTTTGAAATATGACGGTAGGATGCACCTAGTTAATAAATTACCAGTACTCCACTAGTGCTCTTAGGGAGGAAACAAGATACTGTTGCATGAAACGTGACCCAGAATGAATGTTTGAGGAAAAAAAAATGTCGACCCATACGCAATAGAGATCTTTCCGTTGCTAATTCGCTAATGGCAGATAATGTTCCTAAATCAAACGGAATTCAGTGTACCTAAAATACATTTTGGAAAAAAAACAACATTTTTAAATTCAACACTTTTTTGGTATCCCGAAAGACATGCTTGTTTTTGTTCCCTCATGATATTTCTGGTACGTTTTATGTATTAGATAATTTCTACTTTCTCTCACGACTACGGATTGTCATAAGGCTGGTTCTGTGAGCAATAATTTTCTTCGTTAGATTATAGTGAATTTGTGCAAGTTACATTGAAAAGTAATACCTACAATTTTTTTTTTCATATCACAGTCTGTATCGAATGTCCCTATATTCCACGTTTTATTTTCCATGTTCATTAAATTGGCTCATAAATCTGAAAAATATACGGCCAATCAAGACCATGTGTCTGCTCCTTTATCAGTAAATTTCCATCCGTGTAACGTTTCCTTATTGAAATTCTATGTTTCCGATACCATAACTGCGACAGCATTATGATTTTGAAATCAAAGAATTTTTTTTCCATATGAACGGTACAACCAACTTTTGATTGTATACAATAACTGAAGCTTGTCAAAGTCATGTTTTACATAATATTCTACCTTTTCTATTTCCTTAAAGAAATTTTACCGCCTTTACTTGCGTCGTGCCATATTCAAATCATACCACTGCAGTTAAGCTGTAGATCGTTCGATCGGATTTCATCCAACAAATCTGTTTGAAAGGCGCGAGGCACCAACGATACCAACACCAACACGTGATGGAAACCGTCACGGAAGCAGGCGCCTGGAAGGCATGGCTCCAACTCATTCTTCCCGTGACGTTTGTTTGACGTGTAACCCTAAACTGAAATAGTTATGCACCCAAAACGGTATCATATGTGCGGTATGGTATCGAAGAAAATTTGATGAAAGTGACATTTCATCTGCTTCGGAGAGCGTTCTCATATGCCGCTCGCACCCTTCTAGCAGCACGTCGTTCGCTAGATGGCGGTTGAAGTTTTTACGTTACCTCATCCCTCTCCTTTTACTCGACATACACTTCCGCGTAGCATCCAGCGACGGGAAGGTTTGTTGTCCGACATCTTTCTCCGGTCTTGTTGCTGCCGGTATGGGACCGGGTAGGGATAAAAATCCCAGGACAGTTTATCCTGATAAAAGGTGCTACCCCTTGCACGAAGATAGTTGGCCCATTTCCGAACGATCGCATACTGTATTCGTTTCGCCCCAGAGCAATGTGCGTGCGTCCTTTTCGTCCTTCCCGTCCGAATCGACACGTTCGGGCATGATTACTTTTTACCTCACTTACCTAATACCTTTTCCGAAGCATGCACGAAACATTTCCCACGATTTTCTCTCAACTAATGTACCAACGATGCATTCTGTATTAACGTTTAAGTTGTGTTTTGGTAAATTTTTTACAACATTATTTTAAAGTTTGTTATCGATGCCTACTTCGAAACATACATTTTTGGCAATTTTCATTAGTGCGAGAACGATCAAAGATATCGAAGAATAATAATTCGAACAGAAAAGGCTTACGAAGTATTATATTTTGTTATCCTTCCTGTTTTCAGCATAGCTGACAAAGTGATAGAGTACACATTGTTGTTGCTCAACTACAACATCACAATCACCTAAAGCGAAACTGCGAAAAAACTCCCTCAAAAAATATCCAAAATAGCGCAAGCACACTTCAAAACAGGTGTCCTTTAGCGTGAGTGCACTTTGCGCAATGGCTACTTCAAAAAAACAAAAAAAACCCTTTCCACAGATTCGACACTCACCATAATCGGCATGCGCTGACCTAATTGTTAAGGTTCATGATCGGTGCAGCGCCTCACTTCGCGGTCACCGTAAAACGAAACCACCACTATGTAATCCTCTTAATGGGCCATTCGCGCAGTTCACACTATCATTGCCCGCGAACGTTGATTGTCTCGCGGTATTATTAGCCCTGCCTTAAGGATCACCTTCTTAACCTTCAACCCCCAGCGACGTGAACCCATTCATCCCAACACGCCTATTGAAATCATTTCTAAAGTGAAAGTGTGCACTTCAAGTGCAGACCGCGGCATGCGCGGCTTACACTCGCGCCTCCTTTGATGACCCGCGGAAAACATCGCGCAAAGAACAAGGGCATCTTCGTCTGGCACTTTCTGGCTGTTCCGTATTGTCTTTTGTATCGTTTACTCGCGGGTTCAAGCGCAACTGCTTCGGCTGAGCGTTTCCCTTCGTCGTTTAATTTCAGTTGGGTTGATTGTTTGTTTAGTTGGCCCATGCCACCGTATGCAGCAGCGGACACAATTTTCACCGTTAAAGAAGCACACTGCAGTGGAACACATTTGACACGACACTGTCCTGTGATTCCCCTGCCCAAGTAGGGGTTGCGCAATGGTCGAGCCTAAAAAACAAAACTCACGCTTTACCGCATGGGCTGCTGCTGTCCACATCCTACCTACCATTTTATGTGTGTTTGAAATGCAACGTGCCCTTCCTTGAAGAGGGGATTCTAAGATGACCTAAATTCGTAACATACGTTTCCATCCCATGGTCGGATATTCTGCCCGCGAACAGTCATAAAAGGGGCAACCCAACACGCCAGGGGAAAGAAGTTTCACCGTTAATCACCTGCATGCCGCACGCTCATGTCTTGAACGTAAATTTTCGATACGGATCAACGTGTAAGAGGATTTTTCGCTCCGAACGAAGATTAGCCTGTTTCGGGTCCTGAGGATGAATTTGTTATAGCTTTAATGCCATTTAGAGCACGCTGTACGTGGCTGAACGAGTAAGTATGGAGGAGGAAATTCTTTGTTTCTTTCGAAATACCTGTGAGCAAGGATGATGCTGGTCGAAACCGATTCAACGTGATTCCATCGGAAAGCATCGTGCGCTCTGCAAACCATACATTGAAACAATAGCATCATAGTTTTTTTTTTTCAGAAATGAATATCCGCCACGCGCACCTCAATAGGTAAGCTGATTTGAGACTGATAAAATGCTTTCAAGCCGAGCTTAATGATAAGACTGATACGTTTTTAACATTTTCTTACCATTTGAGTTTTCTGTCACACTGAATCTCGTGAGTGAACCAACCGATGGGTTATGCATATGGTTGATCTATGCCCCTGCATTTTCGAGCCACCTGAAGAATCTACAAACACATGCGTATAATTTTGCCCTGACAGTTTGGGATGTAAAACATGCAGCCAGCAGATACATCACAGCACATTTCGAACCTTACAGCACCCAGCTGGAACGAAGGTCCTGAGCCTGAGTCTAAATCTTCGCCTATGAAGATTATTATCGTACACCGGGAAAAAAAGATCTCGCACGGGTAGCGAAAGGCCTCACGGGAGACCACCGAAAGGTTTCGCTCGAGGAGGGGTTGTGTTTATTTAAATATTTTAATTTTAATTTAATTTAATCTTCCATCAGCATCCGACCCACAAAACCCCCGGGGCGAAAGCTTGCACACGGGCGAAAAGAATAAGGTTGCTTTGCGAATGGAAACGAACGATCGAGGTCGAGATGGGTGTGGATTTCTGGCGCTATTTTGAGTACCTTCAAGTGGAACGTTTTGGTTTGATTCATAATCGAAGGTTGCAGTGCATCAATTGCAATTGGAAAGGAAATATACGTTTGGTTTACACCACTTATAGCGCATGCTGCTCACTAATGGTGAACGGGAAAAATGATTAAAACAAAACTAAAATTCTTTACAATAGTTCAAGTGTAAATGGTGCGAAGAGATGTACAAAATCATATATCATAATAATTTTTGCTTGCTGATCTCAAAACTGTTGTGTGAAACGTTACAAAGTGAATTTCACCAGGAATTATTTTTTTATTGGCTAATCCGTAATATGTACAATTACGTGTTTTCTTTTTAAACATTACGGCGTTGTAGCTAATTCTTCCAACTACAGATCATGTGGTATTTGAACCGTTTTAAACAAAACCCCCAATGATACAAAGGCAAATGCGTGCCTTAAAGCCAACGAATGATTGCAAATCATAATGATTAACTCTTTAATGCTACTTTTATGCGGTCCGGACATTAATGCACTGCAACATGCAGCAAACGCATTGAATAGGGTGCCAGATTTCATGTGTCAAAAGCATTGCGTGTTACATCCCCGCCCCTGCTGGTCACCCTAGGGTAAGGTCGTACGTGAAGCGGAGGCTCATGCGAAAGTGTGCTATTATTTATGCGTTTCGAATACCAGGGCACGTTTACGTAGCGTTGCGTCTTGAATGACGTCTGAGAGGAAGTATGTTTATGTTATTTTTTTACCTCTTTTTTTTGCTATCCAAGCCTCTCTTCCTTATCGACTTGCACGTCGGTCACATTAGCAACAACGCAATGTCACCATCAGCTTCCCAAAAAGGGGTAGTATGCTGCACGGCATGATGCAGAGAAACACGCTACCATCATGCGCCTCATAAATGCCTACCCACATACCTCATCGAACCGGGAATATATGTAAAAGGGTTATGCGATCAATTTTTGACGTGATGATGACTTTGACTTGTCGTCAACGTACTGTCGCCTGCACGTCTGCACTGCTTTATTCGCATACGAGCAGTAGGGGAGTATCCGCGGATATAATGCACCCTCATTGGCTCGGTAAACTATTCCGAATAGCACCCTTTGGTGAATAAGGCACTTTTGTTGTGCCGTGTTTCGGATGCTTCGGTGCACCCATTGGCAATGAAATCCGTACCGTACCGATAGATGTGCCATTGTGCCCAATTATACTGCTATTGTCTTTAGGCGAGCCGGGATGAAGCGTAACGGTTTGGTGGACCCTTGACCTGTCCCAAAGGCACCCAACAAACAGGGCACCGCTTGCATTGGTTTGTTGCACTAACGCTAAAGAAGCGGGAATATTAGCGTTCTGTTGAAATGTCCCAAAACGTAATAGCCAAACATGTTGTGTTGCTTCCCTTTTTTTTGTGGCACCAAACATCCGTAGGCTCCGATAAGGTCTATTGCTTTATTTTCTGTTGGATTACCGAACCAGTTCTGGAAGGAAAAAATAGTACAGTACAGAACCTAAGATCATAAGTGTTGAAGCGTATCCGAGCATTGGTCAACCCTGATTGTAAAGGATATACGAGCATATACATGCTTTCATTTTGTTTACATAAACAATGATTGAGTTTAGTGCGCTAAAGGTAAACAATGCTCTGTTTTCATTATAGCACTGCGTTTAGAGAGAAATGTTTGATTATAAACTCTAAAATAAATTTCATTTTCCTTAATGAGTAATAATTCATTGAATCATTAAAATGGCAGCAAACAATTATCATAACGTTCAACGATTTAATCGTATAACAAAAATCGTAACGGAAATAAAACGCTCGCCACAGAAATATATCGCAGAAGAATTTAGAACATGCGACCGATAGAAAAGTTTTCATTCTTTCACCTTCAAAGCCCTTCACATTTAGCATACTTTTCATTGCCTATCCACATGTGATCGCATTCAAAATAGCTAAAGGGAAAAAGAACAATTGTAGATTTACATTAAAATAACCGATCGATCGGCCCATCAATGGTCGTGCCAATGGAACTCCCTTTCGCTACGTTGCTAATCTTATTATACCTACACTTTAAACGAAATTCAAAAAAACGGTATGCCTAATGCACCGTGCTGTGTGTTTGACCCTACGCGAGACCAAACAAACGCCGGTCGGGGTGAGGAGCGGCAATCGGTGAATCACTATCAATCATTATAATCGTCACACTGTTGCGCGAATGTGTGGTAATATTTCAATTAATGCAATAGCCAGAAGAAGGTCCAGGTCGATCTCGAAACACAATGGCACCACGCCACGAACCGGTGGCACGGTGGTTTATTTTTTTCTGTCCGGATGATAAGGGGACTACCATACTGTACTGCCATGAATGCCTACCGGATCCCTTAGAACATCGCGCGCATTATTCGCTAGCACGTTCTTACTTTAACGAGTTTAATCCCACTTTAACGAGTATAATCGGAAAATTTATAACTCATTAGAACGCACCGTAGCGGACGTGAAGCTGCACGTGAAGGATTAAAGTTGGAGCGGTTCAAAATAACGTTCAATTTAGTTAGTATGAGCGATGTTCAATGCTTTCAACGAGTCCAAAAACAACTTCTTTTTTTTTGCTAAAAACTTGGCAAAACTGTGTCTCGTCAAAGTTTTCTTTCTCTAACAAGAGAATGAACCCAGCGTTAAAAACCCAGCGACTGATAACCAGTGAGCAGTTGAACATGCGCAATAGGTACGGAGTGGATCGTCACGCAAAAGGTTCTACAAGGTTGAATGCATTCGGTCGGTCCACCCGTACAAGACACGCCCGTATGTGTGCATTAACCGACCGACAAATGCGCGAGTTTCGTGCCCATTTCGCTCGCATCGCTCAACCCCGTCGATGTTTATTTTCATTTATTTTTTTTTTTTTTCATTACCCAGCAGCAGTAAAAAAAGGAAGTAGCATGCATTTTAAATGTACCTGGGAACTTCGGGGTACACTGGAACGTTAACATGAATGAACGAACGAGTGCACGATCGCGCTCCAACTGACCACACGATCCCAGCTGTTCCACAATCCAGGTCCGTGCTGGCTCCCCGGTGAGGCCTTAGCTCGTCGAGCTCGTCGGCGCTTTTGTCGGTCAAGACGTCGGAAGGAAGATATAGGTGCATAAATTTACCGTCACGCTATGGGGCCGCTTATGATCTGCTACCAACTTTCGCCGGCTACACGGGATGTTTCGCCCCGAAAGGGACATATCGCGGCACTCAAGGCTGTTGCTGTTGGCGCGAAATGGTGAGAAAATTCCGGCTAACCGTTCGGATAATTTGCAGTGCATAACACA
>JXWZ01000692.1:0-23882 GCA_000956215.1 Anopheles farauti No. 4
TATTTTGGCGTAACGACCGAAGTCATGCCTGCCATTTTACTGGCTTTCTAGACTGATTTTACCACCATAGCTGGTTAGTCAATCGGAAGAGAGGGGGAGACGGTCCGAATGGGATCATGGTACCGGTCCTGTCGTGTGAAAGACCGGCGCCGCTACCACTACACCACCGGGCCGGGCCGTATATTTTCATATAGAAAATATAAATGATAAAAAAATGTTAACCTCTACTATTTTAATCATTTTTAAATATTTCTTATATTATTCACAATTCACGATCATTCACCATGTTGTCGAGCCCATGCTCTACAGGTGTTAACAAATGCATCTCATCCCACACGGGCTCGTTTCCTACTCTTCATGGCTCAATCTGTCGTCCAAAAAAGATGAAAATTATGCAAAATGCTAGCGCCGTCTTCCGTTATCCCAACATGGGTCCCGGCAATCGGTAACCACATGACATGACGCTGAAATCGATTTACAGCTCTCAGCCTGGGAGTGAATGATCGATCGAAGCTCAAACCGTCTTGCGCGATCCGGATCCAAGCTGATTACTATCTAATGTTTAGCGGGCTCTATGCAGTCAAAAACGGAGTGTGTATGATCATGGTGCACACGTCCGTTAACTCATTAATAATACATCATGAAATGCGACCTCATGCATCATGTTGTGGTTCCTCACAATATTCAAATCCTCACGACTCTAGGTGGCTATAGCGTAGGTATATTGAGGAGAAATACCAGGAATAGTTGGAACGATTTGCACTCATCAAGGCACATTACGCGATAGGAGATGTGTGATTTAAATCTAGGCTAGACGCTCGGGCAAGACAAGAAAATTCCGTTAAGGCCACGCGCGGCTCTTTAAAAGAACACACGCCGATGAATAGTTCGTCGAACATTCGCCAGCGCATTAGTATGCCACCCATGTGACTTACCGCTTCGTCATGAAGTCACGGTCACTTCTCCCACAGAGCCAACGAAAATACAGTCCCCCTTTCCGTGCAGTAGCTCCGTGGAGGAGGGAAATAATATTACCACCCTTCGGAAAAGGGCCCGGTCAGTGTCCAAAGTGCACGGTGAATGGTAAAGTCAGCGAGAAAATCTGCAAGCGGGCAGAGAGCAATATTGAAGGCGTCAATTAGAGGGCGCCTTACAAATGTGTCAGCTACCACTGGGAAAATAGCACATACGGATAAAAAGGGCAACGCCAATAGCCACCGATGCAAAGAAAAGGCAGCACCCTGCAAAGAACAATCCATTTGGTTCTATTTGGTCGCGTCGGTTTCTTTGGACAATCTTGGGTGACCTTTTCGAGCCGGGTAGCTAGCAAGCAAGAGAGTACACCAGGTTCTAGGGGCAGACCCACCTTACTACACTCGACTGTCCCAGTACGCTCCCTGGTGTACAGTGATTGGCTGCCGAAATAGTACACCCAAAGTGGCCACCTGAAACGTCGAATGACCCTAACGACCGAAGCCCGATTTGTGATTGATAGACTCGGTACAATGAGCCACCATATTTGCGAACAATTGATTTTTGATTGATCACATAACCTCGCACAGTGTTGTGCGAACTAAATGCGGTCTACGTCTCCACCACCTCGCGCCACTATGAGCGACTATATTTTGAATGGACATTTCAAATCCTTCGAAACCGCCACCGGCCGTATTGTTGTTGATCCTTTCACAATACGGCAACCGGGCCTCGGCGGATGCAGTTCGTGACACCGAACCAGCCCCGGCGCGGTCACGCCGGAACACACGAACTGGAGCAGAGACCGAACGCGTACTCACTCTCGGGGATTCAGCTGTCATTCAGAAGTCGCCGATCATGATCCGTAATGATCGGCTAGTGCCACCACTGCCTACTGGTTACACATGGTGCCGCTTCCCCTTTATGGAAGCGTTTGTTTGTTTTTTCAATTGTTCACCTAATCTCACACCTCTGTGTCAACACATTCTCCATGAACGGTGGACTCAGTCCCGGGAGATACAGAGGACCAGAAATGGAAGTGTGATCTCCTGGTTTACTTTTTTTGCATTTATTGTCAGATAATTGTTTGTTGCATTTTTTGGAGACGTTGCTAAAGCGAAGTTTAGTTGGAAGTGATTTATGGCGGAAAAGTCCTTAGTGCCAATTAAAAAAAATTATCTATTTCCCTTTCAATTTGCAAAGACACCGTTAGTGTAGTGCTATTTGGAATATTTCAACACTTGACCCTTACACTCGAATCATTTCAGGTTCGTTTCTTGCATGAGTTGTCAAACTTGGATAGCTGCGCAGCCTACTGCGTGATCCTAACGATGAAGAAGATCGTGACCGACGGGATGACAGAGAAACGATTTGCCTTCTCTTCATGTCGTTAAAGGGACAGTATCTAACGATCTTGCCACTACCTGCAGCACCACCAACCCGACTTCTACTTCGAGTGTTAAATGATCTCGCCGGCTTTTGTCGTTATGAAGCCTATGATGTGATGTATATTTTTTGCAGGTTTCTTGGTTGTGCATTTTTTCTCTCCACATTTTCCCTCCCTCGGGGAGGCGAGGTGTAATTACGCGCAGGTGATTGGGTGTGGGAACAAAAGTCTGGACAAGGTTTTGCGCGAAAAATAACAAAATAATAATAACGTCGGCCGCAAAGCCACTGGTGGTAGCGAAGTTCGCAACACTTTACGCACCACTGACGGCCGGAGGTCGCTGCCGCGCGCCAGTCGTATTAATTAAGTGATTACAGGGTTCCCATCAACCACAACCAGAAGGGTGCGTTTTAGGCGGCTCGTAGTGTGTACGCACTATTGCTTTGGTGGTGCATTCTGGCAAACGTTTCAAATCCACCAAATGCCTACCTGCAACATTCCTGCTTCTCGCTGTTGGACCGATAGTGCGCGAAATTTAACTCGACCCCGCAAATGTTACGAAACTTCTCCCACCCCGTCAGTCACTCCAACGGTCACTTGAGCAATGTGGAATTGGCAGTGCGCTGCTGAAGCTGACGCTCTGTGAATTTCATGCCCAAGTGTACCTCTCGCGAAACGCAAAATTTTGCGCTAAAGAAGTGTTGAATCGTCGACTTTAGAGGGCCCGCAGGCCGACCACCTCCCGAAACCCGCGGCATTTACCTTCCACAACGAACTGGCTGGTGGAGCTGGTGTTAGGCGTCGGCCACGACAAGTCACGCGTGCGTGGGATAATTGGGTTAATTGAGCTTTACCGTCCCGTCATCTACCATAGTGCTAACACCTTCGATGTCTGTCCGTCTTTGTAGGCTGTAGTGACCAGCGCTAGTGCTACTGGGTGCAAATTGTGGAACGGAAGTACGGTATGATCTTGTACACTCGTACACTACCTAGTAACGATTGCCGCCGGCGCAGGGCAGCTTTGGACATTCGAACGATCAAACACCGGAGGCTGGGCCTTTTACATGTCCCAGTTCGATTATAGTTACTGTTGCAGTGAAACTCAATCGAGATACTAGCTTTTCTCAAGATTTCACGAATGAACAATCCACAAACACATGTTGGAATATCGAATCAAATAGCGGAGGGTATGCGCGTTGGGCTTTTTATGATTTGCCAAGCACGATTAAATGGTTGATTGGGTACCGCGAACAAACCCAAATGAACCGCATCAACGCGTCACGAATTTTCGCTAGCTCCAACCTTGCACAAGTTACCCGAACCCGCAGTACTTTGGACTTGACGCGCACAGATTTCTTCTCGCGCGCTCCGCACACGAACCAGTGCAGCAAACAGAAGAGAAGTCGCCACGTCTCGCCTCAGCCTGTTTGCTGCCGATACTACTAGCTTTCTATTCCGTCTTATGCAACTGCCAACCCTGCGTGTTCGCATGATGCCGCGGCGATTCAGTTGACAAACGAAGAAGTCAAACAAGTCTGCTCAGCCGTGCTGTTTTGTTCGCAGTGTGTTCGTTGATCACGGTTGCGTTGCGATCTCTGGGCTGTCGGCCCCACAGGTTCCATTTTTGTTGAAACGCGTGCGAGAGCACGCTTGTCAAGGCGGCAAAATCTGGAGTAACCCGGCTACCTGCGGACACCCGCCGGGAATTTCGGCAGCACGATACTGCGCGAAGTTAGGATTTTGGAGTGTAAACTTCCTTGCCAGCAGTTGCTATTTTTGTTTGAATACATTTATGATGAAGCTCGTTCCGCAGAACGGCGGCAAGTGTGCCGGAGTGTAGTACCACGACTCGTATGTTCTTGCACCGAGCAGGGACCATTTTGTGCCAAACAAATCGCGCTCATGAAGCGCCTTCGAGTCCGGCCGCGAGACCGCCGCGCTTGAATTATTCATGTCATGTAATTTTGCAATCGATCGAATTTAAATTATTCATCGACGAACCCCGTTACGGCGGTTCGATTTTGGGACAGTTTCGAAGCCGGTCGTGTCTCTCGCCTTTCTTTCGGGAAATTGTTGACTTCAGGTAGGACAGTTCGTATCGCCCAAATGAACGCCGTCATAACACGAACCGATCTCAAGTATGAACCCCTTTTGATCATACGTTCCGTAAGAACCGGCCCGTAACTATAACTGTGCAGGTACTTCAAGGGGTCCAAATCAAGAGCCATTTACAAACACCGAAGGTACCGCGAGACACCTCTTCATTGATGATCACAATTGAAGATCCGTTTTATAATCTATTCATTTCTTGTTGCACGAACTATGATACTAACGATCAAATGTAATGTTCGATTGATACTTTTGCAACTGTGTGTTACAAACATTTGAAAACGGGTTTAGCTAACGAGGTGTTTACACATTTTTTGCATCATGTATTTTTATTAATAGTTTATGTAGAGACAGTTTTATTCTATGTTTAAAAAAACTAATCAACAGTATAAAAATTTACAACGAATAAATATAAGTACGAAAAGTAGTCTCTCCGTTGAGAATTGACATCAAATTTGAGCGTTAGGAGAACTAGATCTATCTCACCACTTATGTCGATGTGCGTTTTTTGCCTCAAATTCCTGTTTAATATCGTAACGACACCCGCAAACCGATGAGCGTGTTGGTACAGCGGGGCATAACGTGGAGCCCTAATTTCACACCTGAAATGAGCAATAAATAGTCGAAATTGCTGTGCAAAGCGTGGTGGAAAAACCTTCTGCCATTGAGTTGGCTTTCGCCACCGTCAAACGAGTTGTCAAACGAGAATCAGTGTCGTTGGCGCTCTAGTAGCGCCGCGGCACTCTTGGTAAATGCTTTCATTCGAAAATTAATTATTTTGCTATTAGCGCTAACCCGAGCTGGGGTGGTAGCAGCGCGTTGGTACCGACCTTCACTTTGGACTCACTTTTGAAACGGGGCGAACGGTCAAACGAACGATTGCGGCTGCTAAATTGGAGCCTCGCACCGACTGATTTCGCAAACGCGCAACTCCCAAACGCGTGCTGCTTGACGTTACAATTTTCTGCAAATTCATAACAAACGCACAAAATCGTCCAATCGGTGGCGCGTTCGGGAGCCACGCGTCGGGTTCAAAAGTGTTTTACGTCCAAAAATAGAAAATGGTTCTGCAATTTCGTTCCTTTTTTTCTTTTCTCACTTTCGTGTCGTCAATCGTTCGCTCAGAATGGACAAGGTGGCCGGCACGGTTTATCCCCGCAAGTAACCGCCGGGATTAATCGAATTGTACAAACCAACTACGCCATAACCTTAATAGCGCAGGATTGGAAAGAGCAAAAAGGGACAAACGTAAAAGTAAATCTACTCGACACGCATAGAGCGCAATTTTATCATTTCACGCAACTCGGTGAAGCCGCAGCATGCGAAAGTCTGTTAAGCGTCCGTGATCAGATCCGTAAATGGAATTTCGAATTAATTGACAACCCTTTGGCACCGGGCGGTGTACACCCCCAAACAAGGAAGTGAAAGAAAAAACTCTCAATTCGAGGTTTCAGTGGAACTTCCCTGATGGATTTGGGTAACAATTGTAGTGATCGAAACATTTCTCAGGGCTCACGTACAGCTTCGATCAGCTCCGAGCCCCATGTACCCATGAAAATCAAAATGTTGTGCTAAATCAAGTTAAAAGCATCGAAATAATTTTTGCTCAATATGGGATCCTACAAATCACATGTTGCTCTCAAGTATTTCTGTGCGTCATTGACCGGGAAGTGTGATGGTCGATTTAGCGGCTCCGCTAACGGAAAAAGAGCATTTAATTCGTTTCAAGCTGGTGCGGAATGACTTATCGAAGTTTACTCATCCTTAAGACGAAACGATTAAAATTTAAAATCTGTAATGATGTTGTTTATTAAAAATGTCCAAAATCAATGGACGCAGAGTTCAAATTAGATTATTACAGTTTACCTTACTGACCAATTTAAGAAACGAATAGAAAAAGCGAAACGATAATGTAGCCGCACAACACGGGCCCGATTTAAATTGTTCCCAAAATATGGGCACGTTTACCGAACGCCATAGCGCTTGGTTTCAATACATAATCGGCGCACCGGAGTAGATCTATGTTTGGAAAGCGCTTTTTAGTGCTTTCCTCTTTGTGTTTCCGCTTCCTGCATTGCCATACGGTTGCATAAAACTCGTGCAATGCTCACCCAAACACCTGCCATTAATATAAACTACAAAGTAGCCACCGAGAGGAGATTGCGTTCACAGTTTGCTACACGTTGCCGTCAGTGTCCTCATTTGTGATTGCCAGTAGTTCCATTTTCTCATCTTATTGCGCAATAGTTCAGATTCTCTAAAGATACAATCTTGCCGATCGGGAGCAGGTTGATTGGGAATGTTTAAAATGCTAATTAATTGATTAATTAGCCCCAACGTGCATCTTTCGTACGTAGTTCGATTAAACTAGGAACATGTTTTTCAATAGCAAATAAGACTTTTCTACTCCACCGTTGGTGAATTTTTGAGAATCAAAACAATTTCTGAAATTGGTCACCATTATCGACTAGTGCGGCATCCGGTAAACAAAAAAATTCCTTTCCATTTTGTTTCCTCCCCGAGACGGACACAGCATCATCAAAGCATCTTGCCGCAAATATTTTACCACACCGGGTGCAGTGTCGCATGATAAACGGCCTCCACTTGCGAGATTAATTCCCCATAATTCGTAGAGACAAAGTGAAAGAGGCGAACGTTTCCCGCCCCAGCTGGAAACGCTATTGAACCGGTGCGTGTAGCTGATTCGATTTTGCAAAAATTAAATGCACTTTAGAGTGGGAGTGCGACACGATGACACGGCGACACGAATAAATCATGTTAATTAAGGTGAGAAAATGGAGAAAACGCAATCGGACGCACGTTAGTAATTAAATTATTAAGATAGCTTCACTTCACTCTCTGCAGACGTTCACTTTTCTCTCTGCAGGTTACCCATTACGCACGGGGAAAGCAAAGTACTGATAAAGCGTCTGCATGGGACGCAGATCAGGTGCGACAGAAAAAAAGAGACAGAGAGAAAGTAATTAAATTAAGTAAGCAATGAAGTGACAAGCCTTTTGACATCAGCAGCAAGGGAAGTTGAGGTGTACGTTAAACGAAAATTAAAATGTCTTTGACCACGTTACATAAATACGCAGCTCATCCGTCGGAAGACGTTTATCACTAATTCAATGTGACCATTATTTATGTTTCATATTTGTTTCTCTTTCCACTGTCCTACGCAACAGAGAGCAACAGCTACTGAATGTGTTCGAGGTCGTCGTGTCAACACTCGAGGGCAAGCTGCAGCGGATAGACAACCTCGACAAGGCGGTAGAGCATCTAATGCGCCGGGTTGAATCGCTCGATAGTAAGGTGGCGGACAACATCCTTAAAACCGACTCCGTCATCTCCAAGCTTCGCACGCTCGACAGCAAGCTGACCATCGTCGACGATGGGCCGGATCGGCCGAACAGTTTGCGTATGGCCAAGTCGACCAACTCGCTCGACAGTCGGCTGGTGTCGCTGGACCAAAAGGTGAGCGACATCGACAGCAAGCTGAACGGGCTGAAGAACCAGATCGACAGTAACTTCCTGCCGGTGGATGACATTAACGCGGAGGCCAGCGAACGGAAGACGGTCAGCATGAACGTGGCGGAGATCACGAAAGCCATGCACTCGGAGGTGATGGGTCACATCACGAAGGAGCTCGGCCAGCTGCGTTCCATGACAGAGGGCATCGACAAGAAGCTACAGTTCCACATCAACGTAGTGTCAGAGAACCTGGGCAAAACGCTCAACCTGCTGAACGATGTGCACGATGCGGTGGTCGATCATAACAGTAACTATAACAACTACAATGCGACCTCGACCCTGCCCCCGTATGTGAAGTCGAGCAAAATCGACATCCTGGTGAAGCAGATTCGGCCAATCATGTCAGTGTCGGAGAAGATGGACGAAGTATGGGACGTGGTAGTGGGAACGAAGAGCTCAGTCGACGATTTGGTACCGAAATCCGATGCGCTGTTGACGCAGAATCAGCGCCAGGAGCGAGCGATCGGCGAGATTCACCACGATCTGAAAACTAAAACGAACCTCATCATCAACAATCTGGATATGGTGGAGAAACGGCTAAAGAAGCAGGAAGATGATGTTGCCGTGCTGGCCCAGCGGCCCGTACCTGCTGAGCTGCTGATGGATCCTACCATCGATCGACTGGTGGAGTATGATCCTAACAGGTAAAGAGATAATGTGTTTCTAAGGTTGACACTTACGCATGAAGAATGCATTCAACGAATATCATGAAAACCTTCTATTGCATCTATTAGATACATCGTGGAAGACTTTACCGAAGCTCTCCCAACGACGACATATCCGACGTCATCGTCATCAGCGTCCTCATCATCGTCATCCTCATCGTCATCCACGTCAACCAGCACCGCGTCGAGCACGAGTACTAGTAGCACTACACAGAGTAATGTCAATATCTCCAGCAGTAGTCCAACGACGACTGGTACGGCCAAGAACGTGTCACGAAAGGGCGGTATCATCTTCCCGAGCGTCAAGAATAAGCCATCCGTGTTGAACAGTACCTTTGCCACCGACAGTATCTTCCTCAAGGACATCAAGGTAAGCAATGCACGCTAAGGAATAACGCTAAACTTTGAATTATACACCCATCGAGACGTTCGCAAGCTTTGAAGTGGTGAATGAATGCACGCACCAGATGATTTCTTTCACCAACATTTTCCATTCCAATTTCTTTGGACGCACGTGTTTTGCGTGCGTAGAGTGTTGAACATGTTGTGAAGCCGGTCGAAGGTCCAATTTACGAGGTGTTGCATAAATTGTTCGAATGCTCCGAGTTGCTTGACCAGCTGGATCAACCACACGAACCTGCAAGTCTCCGTGACGTCTATAGAAGTGATCAATAAGAACCAACGGAAAGCTTAGTAAAAAAAAAACAGAGAAAAAAGCTGCACAGTGTAGGAAAGTATAATTATGCAACATCAACTCGCGAAACCCACTTCTCCAAACGAATGGGGCTCGATCACGGGGGTTTCGACGTATTTACGATTGGTTTGCATTGCGAGCAAGGCTAGTTTACAGCCACAGATTATGTTTTGTTGCCCACGCTCTCAATCTACCAGTACATTCTGGTATGATTTTTGTGAACATTTGTTGTTTTTTTTTTTCAAACAATCAAACAAATTAGAGATAGAATTATGACAAGCAAAATCAAACAAACCCATTTATTGGATGATTGGGAGAGATACCAAGGACATATTATGACGAAGAGACGCTAAACAAACTTTAACGATAGTAAGAAAATCAAGATACAACACACAAGAAGATTAAGAATAATGATTAGTCACAGACTTCTGATCATAAAATATAGGTTGTATAAAGTATAGACAAGATCACCGTAGTGTCATTGAAGTCGTAGATTTTTTGCACATTTTATGAGGTAAAATGTTTGTTTTGGATGATTCAGGAATTAATTGCGGTAAACTACCTGGTGCCCGTGCGGTAATATGTGCGCTTTTTATTAATTTAGAGAATAAGCACCATTTCCATTTTTACTAACATACACATCAATCTTAAATAATCTAATGGTGTGTTTAAAATGATGGAACAGCGTTGAATTCAACTGTTTACCTAGATTTGAAAACGCAAAAAGGATTCTTGCAGAATACGATAGTAACGAGGACACCCTCTCTCTCGCGTCATAAACACACTAAACGTGCAGACGGATTTACCCTTCGCGGTTAACAGCCGCGACAAACGATGATTAATTGGTGTTCGTAATTAAATTAATAGTTTTGGCAAAGCGGTCACGTCTCAACCGCCTTGTGGTCCAAAACAAGCGACACATGCATGTCGCTGGCACAACACGTGTGGGGTGTCCGCGAATGATTGGCGCCCGCGCTCTTTACCTTCTTTCATTCACCCGGGTCCTGGATGGAGATTGATCGGTTAAATGATTCTCAATCGGTAGCTGCTACCGAGCCCGCTTCAAACGTGGCTGGTCGTTCGCGTATTTTTTGCAAACATACATTTCGCAAACGCGTCGAAGGGTGCGGCCGTGGACAATTTAGGTGGCTCTAGGAAAAGCTAATCTCGACATGGCCCGTGCATGACAGTAGTTGTAACAAAGTTTGTATATTTTGGGGTGCAACTCCCCTTCACAAATGGACATTACTTATCGATCGGGAAGCAAGGAGTATTCACTATTTCCGGTTCGAACTGTAAAAAAACAGTCGGATCACAATCAAAATCACAATACGATCAACAAAATAGTCGAAACGCGAGAAAGAAAGGATTTAATTATACGAACAGTGTAACAGACCAAGATCATCACGTTACCCCAATCCAGAAAATATTGGAGCTAATAGAAAATGCATTAGCTGTGCTTTCATTCACCACCGATGCCGAATGTTGTGCAACGATAGGGAAGACAGTAAACTACGTCCATGTGTCTGTCAAATAAATTCCAATAGTCACGATCCCTTTCCTAATTAGTGTACTGCGTGGTGTTCGAGTCGTGATTAGCATTATCCCGAGCGAATTTAAACATTTTAATCAACCATTTTCGAGATCGGAAGGTATAGAAAAGATCCCTTTAACAACGATCACCGTCGGTCGCCAGTTCCAACACTTTACGAACTAAAAAGGGTGTCAATAAACATTTCAACCGGCGTTATCACATTGGTATCACGTGAAAGGGATCGTACTCATCGTGTCCATTGGAACACCCGTTGCGTCGAAGCGATCGTTCGGACATGGGTGTTAGGATTGTGTCGTTATTTTTTTTTTTTTCGCATACCCTCCTAACATATCGATGGAAGACCGTATAAAGGTACCCTGTCGTCCCGTAGGCGGTGGCCGTCGGCCACGACGAAAGTGAATGTATGCTGACAGGGTTACCACAGGAAGGTGCTAAATGGATTATAGTTTCCCAACAAAACCTAATTGACTACGGTGGGAAGTCAATCGGATTGACATTTGGCTTAATGCTCGTGGTGCATTACACGTTTTAGCGGACGGATGCAAAAGCGTGCAGAATTGGCGTGCTTCGATGCGATTTAACGGGTAGAATCAAACAATGAATTAGGGCACATTTTCATTTGCTACCGTCAATTACTGCAACATAACCGGCGACTTGTGAGAAATTGCTAAAATGGTTAGTAATCACTGTTCCCAAGTGTACGGCAAAAGGATCATGTAAGATTAGCATTTAAATCGCATTTTTTTTCTCAAATTTCTCATATAGAGTCCTACAGCTTGTTTAAAATGCTTTAACATTTTCAGTCTCGTTAAGTACCTCGGAAGTGAAAGGAAAAACATAAGGTGCGTTTTATTGCCTCCCACCAGTAGCAGTAGGTATGAATAAACTTGCTAGAATGCTGTCAAATGTTCCGCATTCTTTTACACGTACCAACGAAAACTTCTCACGTTGAGCGCATTAAATTGCTAATGGCAATAAGTGTTTTTCAACCGCCAAATTATCCTGACGTTTTGCTTCGCCAAATGCTTCATTCATGGCTCCTAATGAAGGACCAGCTAACATCCACCACTCAAATGACAAAACGAACGGTCTTCACTTTGAAACGACCGAATCCGAGCAACCCGTGCAGCCGTCCGAGCACAGGTCATTCTGGTTTCGTAGTAAAATGCTAATCCAATCACACCAAAATCCCATCTCGTAACTCCGAAACCCTCCTTCACTTCGCTCCCGGCCGTAAAGGTCAACAGAATAATTAAACCCCGCCGCCGAAACGAGAACCATTTGCGATGGATATCTGGCTTTTCGCGCAGAACTTGGCGATGACCTATGAACAGGTTTTTACGAGGTGAATCACACTAAAACAAACGCAACCGCACATGGATGGCAGCAAGACAACGCCGCAAATGGCACCATACGAAAAAAAAAAGGCCGACGTTCTAGACGCGTTAGCTTTTCATTCTACCGGGTTGCCATTTTTGTCACCAACATTTGGGAGCAACTCTTTTTGATACATTTATCACCCAAAATGCCTATTACGATGGTCGATGGCGCGATATGCCTCTGTCCATGTATCGTAGGAATAAGGATGATCTCTGGCGAAATACGTTCTTTCGCGTGGTAACGTATTCCCTCTATACGATCGAGCTTTGACATTTTGCACCAATTTTTCGTCAGGCTGACGTACATTGCGCGCAGTGCGGTTTTCGTTGTCCAATGTTCAATCGAAACCACACAACTGGTTCCATAGCTAAACGCACTTTTTCAAAAAACTTGGAAGACAACAAAAACCATCGCCGTTAAGCTGGACAAAACAACGGAAATGAGATAGCGTTAAATCAAAATAAAATCTTCCCATCTCGATTCCTATCACCTACCATAGTCTTAATGAAGCGTTGATCTGTAATTATCAGTCAGAGATTGAGCACAAGATTTATCGACGATCTCTCACCCTGATCTCCGGCGCAGGCCAAGGTCAGATGTAAAGCCCAGACATAATTCGTACAGCTAAACGAACATTCCAACAGCGGAATCGGCACTCTGCGAGTGCACGCTTGGCGATGATCTTGATTGCTCACTGTTTAGGCGGAAGAATGGATGATGGATGAACGATTGGATAAAATAATCTCACCACGCGCGTTAGCCAATGGACATATGACCTTGAGACCTTGGGATTAGAGAAGCGTCCATTCGACATTAGTGATGAAATACGGTTTTAAGACCATGCGCATCTGCCAATTTCGTCACAGGGGCCACACTAGGGCAATTGCTATGTAATACTGTGTCGAAGCGAGGTGCCTGTGGCTTTCCGTTGATTATTCGACTTGCGAGATGCATTCGTTTTCAGCTATATGGTGAAGATCGTGATCATATTTCTAAAGGGTAATAATTTACATCTTTAATACAGAAGACCTGGGAAAAATGTAATAATATCACCAATAAAGATGCTTCAATATCACCAATAACGACGACCAATAACAAATGATATTCTTTCTGATTTAATAGGGCTACTCTTGCGTCGACCTAATGAACGCTGGCATGCGACAGTCGGGAGTGTACTATTTACAAATCCGTGGTACGACTTACTGGTTCCTGAAGGTGTTCTGCGAGCAAGAGATCGCCGACGGTGGATGGACGGTACGTTGAAATGCCTTATAAGTTGCAACAGAATAGCGTTTATACATGTGTCCAATATCCAATATCCCACAGGTAATCCAACGACGTGACGACTACGGCGATCCTCGTGAAAACTTTAATCGTGACTGGGCCGACTACAAGAATGGTTTCGGTGATCCGGCCAAGGAGTTTTGGCTTGGTAACGAAAACATCTACATGCTAACGAACAATGAAGACTACTCTCTGCGCGTGGAGCTGGAAGATTTCGAAGGAAACAAGAGGTAGGTGTTGTTTCGACGTGCTACGGTGCTGGCAAGACGGATTCAACAGCTTCTATATGAATATCCACAGATACGCACAGTACTCGCACTTCAAGATCCACTCAGAGCAGGATTACTACAAGCTAGAAATTGATGGGTATGAGGGCAACGCTGGTGATTCGCTCAATGATCCGTGGTACGGTTCCAACAACAGCCCGTTCTCGACGTACAATCGCGATAACGATAGAAGTTCGCTTAACTGCGCCAGCATGCTGAAGGTGAGTTGATGCCAACGAGATTTCAACGTGCGTAAAAAAGATCGATCGATAAAACCCACTCGTGTCCAATTTTCTAGGGCGGCTGGTGGTGGAAGTCATGCGGCCGAGGATTGAACGGACTGTATCTGCACGATCCGCAGGATCTGACCGCCCGGCAAGGTATCGTTTGGTTCCGCTGGAGAGGCTGGGACTACACACTCAAGAAGGCGACCATGATGATCAAACCTAAGGGACCGCAGCCGCAGGTCGCTGGCACGACGTAATAGTGATACATCCGTAACACGAATTGTACAAATTATTACTGTTTGTTTTCACTTGCTCCTCACACACACACACACACACACACACACAAACAGACACAAACAGACACACAAACAAACAAACAAAGTTACTCATACATTCGACACGAACCTACGACATCGCTGATCAGATCATCATACAAAAAAACTGCTCATCCTCCGACTCGAGTGAATCCATCCTTCATCCAGCATGTGCGAGACAATTTTCGTACACCACTACACCATTCACCTCATTGCGAATGCGATCGGATTGCACGGACCATTTGCAGAAATATGATACTCTCGTCCGCGATCCGAATGAAGATGGGCTAATGTTGCCGTAGTTGATTCTACACCAAGAAGAAAGCGCATACACCTGTGGATGCCTCTGTTAGTCCCTGGCTTATAGCGCCGATGCTATTCGCAACTATTTTCCTGCGACCGCTCATACCCTCGGGTAACTGTTCATATCAGCAAACCATAGAACAGATGGTAAAAGTGACTGATTTTATGCAACCCCTGACACTGACTCCTAACATGCAGTTTGCTGGCAACAAAACATTTTTTATCACAAGAGATGAACAATGTTTCTAACAATGTGTTATGCCTACTTCGATGCGTTACACCTTCATGTTGTTTATTTATTAAATTTAGTTTTGAAAACAGAAAACAATGCACGTAAATGGAAGCTATCGCGTGTTATTACGAATGATAACGTCGAAACCCACGGTCGACGTTGTTTAACCGCAAAACTGTTATCCCCTCGAATCGACCCTTCTTTTCTTATCCTATAAAAGGTGGTTTTTATAATGTAGACGAAGAAAAGATGAGAACCAACGGACCTCTCCTTTTGAACGAAAAAAAAACACACAATGGACGAACTTTTTCAGATCAAAACGAAACAGAAGATTTTAAGATCAGGTGATTTTCTACTAGACGTACCGAGAGAACTGCTTTTGCTATGAAGCAATACAGGCACTGGCACGGATGTGGCAGAATGGAAGCCCTGTTATGATTGCAATTTCATATCGATCAATTTCCACTCCACTCAGAAGGTTTTGAATTACGTGCGTTTAACACACCGCCTGTTCCCACCCAAACGTACGCCGGAAATTAACAGCTCTTTGGGGTGCGAATTTAATCGGTCTGTTGAAACTCTCGTTCCAATAGCTACTTCGGCCGTGTGCGAAGTGTGGCACACTTATGTATGTGTCTTTTTTTTTCATCGTTCACTTCCTAATCTCGGCAACCACCGAAGATCGCACGCCATCGTCGGCGCCAACTTGAAGCGAAGAAAAGTGTTCCATAAATCATCGCAAATTGAATGTTATTGATCCATTTGAGCAGTGTACGTGCCGTGGCGTGTTGACCTGTAAGTGTAATTTATCTATCGCGTGTGCGGTGGCGGTATACAGCGTTTTGCAATACGGATTCCAGACCGGGTTTTATTGGCACGTTTTGCAATTTCTGCAATCTAACATGCCAACTTTTTGCCCATTTTTCATTCTCGCTTTTGTCGCAAGCTTTCTAGGTTGGCAAGAGCTACACCGATAGATTTTATCGAACCGAACAGCTATTGGTACTCGTACGGCCGTAACGATGGGAAGTATGGCGGTGTTTTTGAACGGTTTTGAAATCATAATAATAGTGATAATAACCGTGAAGTACGTCCGCATACCGACGACATCGTCCGGCGCTTCGATGACGACTTGCGTAGTTCGTTCCGTGTGCGCTATTCCCTGCACTCACGGTGGAAAGCTCGTAAACCCGTGCTTATGAATGGCACTCAATGTAGATGGAATGTTGTATACACGTAGATTTTGGTTCATGAAACGCTCGACACTGCTTGTTGCGAAGCGTTAGGCGCGCTGTCTCATGTCCATGCCAAAAGCGGCATTTTGAAATATCGATTTGCTATCCCACCCGATTATGGTCGCTCGATTGACATGGTTTATTGTTTGCGTTGTAGTGGGAAACGAGATTAAAAACGCCGCAATAAGCGCCCATTGCAAACAGCTCGTTATTTCAATTACAATAAGAGATAATGCACTTCATTGCTCTTACATCCTTTTGACAAATATAGTGCTGATAAAGCGCTACGTGATGTTTATTTTTATGAAATCCTTTTTTTTATAGATTTTCTCTACGAAACTGCATATGATCAAATGGTACAGTTTTTTTTCTGCTTGATAAGTTTTGTGTGGCGTTCCTAGTTTTGGTACAGAAAATCGAACAAACAGTTAGCTAAACAGGATATTCATCCGTAAAAAAAATCATTGCTGTTGAAAGAATGTGACGAATCTGGGACGAATCCGCGCTTGCATGCATTCATGTTCACACATCACACATACACAAAACATGCAATTGTAAATATCGTTTTAATTTAATAGTTGATAGAATGTTTTATATTGAAATAAATATAAAATCCTCCGAAAAATTTAAAACTTTGTGTTTTCATCATGCATTTTCTCCGACATAACGAACTACGTCTCGTAGCTGCCATGTTGATAAGTTACTACGATCCTGAATTGATGAGTTAGTACGATAAGTCGATCCAGACATAATTGTGTTATCAGTTGTGTCGTGTGAACGATCGATCCCGTATATATCTGATCATCGTAACGCTCCAGATAAAACGATTATATTTATCATTATATTTATTATATTTATATTATTATATTTATTATATTACATACTACTGCTAGACTTACTAGTATTTTTTATGTACAAACTCATTGTCACATGAATATCACATCTCAAGCTATTTCCGTTTTCGAAAAATCCAAATTACCAAACTGGCAGCTGACAATCATTTTAAACGATATACACGTGTAATGCAGATTGCCTATCTGCCAAGCGCTAACTTTTATTTGTAATGCAGAATCTATGCACAAGGCGTTTACTGGCAGTATTTAAATTTGGAATATTGGTAACGGAACGGTAGATGTCAATCGGCTTCAATGAAGAGCACAATAATTATTATGCAATTGGTTTAGACAGGTAACTGTTTCCAATGATAAGCTAACCGCTATTGATTTCATATCGTTGTTACATAATAACATTGTTCCGAAGCATTGATTTTATTGGAACTATTTATTTGTGAAAATTTTTGTGAAAATGATGTTTGTAGTTTCAAAACATTGACTTTCACTCAATCAAACTCCTCACTATTGTCAAGTTAAAGTTTTCTTTCCATTTCAAATTTTCTCAACAACATCAATACTTGTGGTTTTTCGAATTCGCTGGTCGAGCTAGACTTCCTGAATTATATTAAAAACTTGCTGCCTATCAATCAATTGTATGCTGCATCGGCAAATCCTGCGGTTCTGTTGGCAGATATCTATAGATTGTTCCATTCGTTTTTCCAATGGGTCGTTCTCAGCTTCTGGGGACTACAAGTTCGGTGCAGTATGTGTAGTATGTTCAGGTGTCTTTGTCACATAAGGACAGGATGCCTCACACTTCAGCATGACTTTATCAGGATCTTTGCCGGTGTATGTTACAGTAATCACTTTCCAGCGATAATGATTATTGATTCAATCATCAGATTTATAGTTTCATAAGTCGTACAACGCTTTTACTACTTACCAATATTCACTTTTACAACTCATCCACAAACTCATCGAGCACAGATTTTCAAAGCAGCAAATCATAAGATGGAAACGAAAATTGTTTTACTAGGTATCGGAAAGGACTGTTCAAACTAAAAACATAACAAGTACAATTATATCTTTTTGATGCGAATCGCAGTCTGTTTCACACATTAAGTACCAAGTCGACCTGATCAGGCTGACGGGTTTTCTTATAAAAGAGAGGCACACGTTATACAGAGATTTTAATTTTTATTTTATTTTATTTTTTTTAAATTTTAATTTTCTGTCCGGTGCTGAAAGTGTTGAAGGCATTGTTTGTGCTATTGAGCGTCTTTTGTACATAGAACATCTGCAAACCAGCACAACCAAATTGAAATATAAAAAAACTGATTGATGTCTTTCACCGAAAAAACTTTAAGACATTGTATTTTTTAAACTACTTTCTGCGGCTCGGTGGTATAATGGTGACGGAGCCAGACGTACCAGTAGTAGTGGTAAAATCAGTCTAGCAACGATATGAACAGAAACAACTTGCAAAACGAATAAAAAAGTTCAATTGGTATTAATAATAATTGCTTTTGAAGTTGTATGATGAGACTGTCATAAGATAAGAATAGTTTGTTATGTAACAATTGTAATGTTTAGATAATGCTGTGTCACGTTTTTAACTTGTTAGATATACGATCTTCGATGGTTATCACAAAACATAACCAGATAACAAAGATAAGATAAAAATGAATTGATAAGTAGATCGAGAATTAAGAAGAATTTTTCCAATTTTCAATCTTACAATTCCAAAAACCTAACAAAAACTATTATTTAAAAGATTGTTATTATCTGCACATTAACGTTTGTGCAATCACGTAATGATTTCTTGGGAAAAGGTTCAGGAAAAGTGAGAGATATGTTATAGAAGAATATTTAAAATGAATTTTGCGACAAAGAAACCTAACCCTCATAGAGATTACTCCGCATTTATTCGACTTATTCAACTCCATTGCTAAGAATACATCTTAATGACTAGGCAAACTAAACATCTGGACGTAGGGGTATGATTGATCGCATAACGATTTCAACGTAAATGGAAAAGAGTTCAGCTCTAATGGTATTCTGGGGATTGATTATTGATTATCGTTTTGTTTGATTATCGAAACGATTAAGGCGATAATTATCACACATCATTATGAGCACGAGTGACTATCAATAATTTTAAATAAGACACTCGATGTTTACATGTTGATGGAAACATGCTGACAACACAATCATTAATTTAAATTTATATTCCAGGATATTTTTTGCCTTCATCCTGGCAGCTTGTGGATGGTTAGTGTTACCAGGAAATGGTTTCAACCATCAAAACAGGTTATAGTTTGTGACCGGTCTTACAACAGGCATTACGTTAGTAATCCTTGCGACTTATGCTGGAGTAGGCATGGTTATGTAATTGTGTAACCTGCCATAAATTGTATTCACACTTGTACTGAATAACCCATTTTATCAGTTTGGTTAAAAAATTTTCAAAATTTTAACTAATCCTGCGAATTTTATCATTTTACTCCTAAATTTCATTGTACATCTCTTTGTAGGTCAATTCTGTCTTGATTCAACAATTTTGGTATTCATATTCAGCAAAGATTAAATATGACATTGAATCGCCAATACCTGATTAAATTCCGTCGACCTTGAAAAGGAACTGACTAATTCCTCCATGGCAGTGAAGTGAATGAAGTGTCTTCGCGAACGACAAGCACATGGCATTATACACCTTTTGAATCAAACGAAGCAAAACCTGTATTCCATTTTTGGACGATATCGTCCACCGATCGAAAATTTACACTGTAGTTGTGGTTATAAAATCAGCACACGAGCTTCAATCCCAGCATACTCTGAATACACTTCTCCATGCTTATTGAAAACTTGCAAAAATGTAGGATGATTTTTGTCGAAGAGAAAGTAGTTTTTTACATCTCCTGCAGTGAAAGGACATCTGGACAATTCTTTCTTAACATCACACTTCAAGCGCTGGATCTCTTTCTCGTCTTTCTTCTACGCTACCAAGGCCTAGTAGTCATTATGATGCTCAAGCATCGGTGACAGTGCGATGGACAACGTATGAACAGGTTAAGAACAGACTTCAGTTGTGGAATGGAAGATGTACATCCGAAGTGAGACAGAAAACAACTGTCTTCAACGTGCTTCAGAAAACAGGCCAAACGAAATTGTAGTATCAATTTTGCCACGAAACAGTTGCTATGGGAAACACGTTAATATTTTCTACTGCTGCACACGTCATCTCAAAACAGGTGCTAAAGATTCATGCAAATGACATTGTTGTAATCATACTATTCTTAATCACGAAAACACGTGGCGATCAGCGTCCTGGTTGCGAAATTACAAACAAAAATCGATTACACTTATGCAGTTCTAATTCTAATAGTGTTAGTGATATGGTGTTAATGTTCATTTAACATGTGTGTAAGCCTTGACACCATAATCTACTGGTTGTGGGTTTTCAACTCTACGAGACTGTTCCTTCTTAAATAGGGCTACCCATAACAGAACGAATATAAATATATTCTCGAATGACACTTTCCACATTTTTTAATTCAATAAACCAACCAATGAGTCAGAAAAGAAACAGAGACAGAAGGGGAATATGTATCTAAATAGAGAAAAATAATACAATCAAGACATTGAATTGCATTGCATCCAACAAATCTTTTTCGATTCTGGATTTTGGTTTTGGGTGGATTTAGAATGCAATATACGAAATTAGCATTACTTAATACAACATTATTTTAAGTTTATACCATATAGGCAGCCAAATGTAAAAGCTAAGCATATATTTGAAAAATTTTGGAGCTTTGTTACAAACTCAACAAACAGCAAATATAATATACAACCACGTTTAGATATACTAGCAACACAAAAACGATGCTTAACCCAAAAGTCAAACGCATTGCTATCTAAGCTTTACGTTGTTTCTTGTTGAATCATCTGTGGCCCGAAACGTAAAAAACAGTTTCGTCTTGCGGTATGTATCAACAAATTTCATGTTAACCTATACACGGTTGAAATATTTATACTTCGTTCGTCTGCTTGAAGTGAAGTAGAGAGAAAGTAGTTTTACTTGTTTTCTTCGAAAAGAAAGGCATTCTCATGGATTCTATAAAAAGATCCGCAAAACCTTCACCAGTTATTCAGTTTTGTTCTTTACTTCAGTGTAGTCAGTGTTGTCTTTCTTGTTGCCGTCAGTGCAGTGTTGTGACAAGAGTAATTCGTCAGTTCGTGACTTATCGTGAATTATGGCTGAATTAGAAAAAGCTATCAGATTATTGGTTATTCTAATTATTATTTCCAATTTTGTATGTGTTGTTCCAATTTTCCAATCTGAAAGTGTCACGTTCTATGGAACCTACGATAGTACTCTTGAAACATGTTTCTATTATCGAATTTTAAAAGGGCACCGAAACCCTACTCGATTACACATTGATGGAGTAAGTACCTTGAATTGTATTTCTTGTGCAAATTTCAACACCAATAAAATATGTGTGCAGAAGTGTGTGTGCTCAATTAGGGGATTGCTATAGCGAAATTGTACATCATCTAACATAAAAGTGGTTCATTTAAATGGTACAATAGTTAAATTTTCAACCAGCGTAATTAAGTGTTCCGAATTTCAAAACGGGCATTTCGAAATGTATTGTTATTACTCGTTAAATGATGAATAGCAGTGTTACAGTTATGTTTATTAGTAAATTGTTCCAAAAGTGAAATAACAGTGTTCTTTAGTGGTGAAAATTATAGCGTGCAAGCGTCCAGTCCGTTTTAGCGTCCAGTCTATTTTAAACATTGTAAGACAATTTCCTAAAAGACCAAAATATTTTCTGTAAAAACGGATATTGGTTGGAGCATTGAAAAAGCTAATAATCGTGAAAAGTGCTTCGATCACGAGTATTTGTTAACAATAATTATCAACTAAAAAATGTTTATTCTTTTTTTAAAAACATGTGCTTTTACTAAAAGTGCTTTTTCTCTGACGCTGATTGTGTCAAACATTATACGGTATTTGTTATAAATATACACTATACAACTTCAACTAACTAATGTTAAGCTAACTCTGGTGTAACTGCAGTTTAATTGCTATTTACAGACACCACGTTGCTTTACGTTCTGTTTCAATTATGATAATTTTGCTAAAACATTTTGTATGCATAGTGAAATTTAATTCAGACATTACATTTTGCTACAAAAAGCTTTGTGTTTTTAAAACTTTCATTTGCAAACTGAGTTGATGTTTGAAATGAATATTAATATTTTGACCGAGACTTTTGTCTTGATTGAGCTGGTATCAGTTTGACTGGGTTGGAAAACCATTTCCTATGTATTTAAATAGTTATAAATTACTAAATCAGATCCAATATTTTCTGAATTATCACCCTCAATCACATTAAAGCACTTCAATGAAATTTCTTTAACATATTTTTAATTTATTTAAAGCTATTTTTTAAAGATAATTATTTAACTTTTAGGTAATAGGTAATAGATTTGACAATAAATAAAAATCACTTGTGAACTTCGCAAAACAACTTTTCCGGTGTCCTCAAGAACATTTATCCATTTTGCCAAAAAAAGCATTTTTATTTAATAAGAAAAAGTACAAAAAGCTTTGGGTTTTTTAAATTTTCATTTTCACACTGAGTTGATGTTTGAAATGAATACTAATATTTCACACATGAACAGTCTGGGAACAGTCTTCACAAAGGAACAGTCTGGGTGCTATTATGTTTTTAAATCACAAATATTGTGTAAATGTAAAATTAATGCTAGTAACCCATTTTATATTAAACTTTATTATTATTTTAAACTTATCTCATCATATTATTGATGCAAAGCCACAAATTATAATTTAGAAATTAGATACAAACTTAACAGACATGACAATCCAAATCAAATAATGACAACTTTATATGCAGAAAGAGATACTTGAAAACATTATTTGTATATTTTGCCAACATATTTGTGAAATATATATGTGAAATATGTCTGAATATTTGTGAAACTATTACCTTTGATTTTAGAACACCAGTTTTAATTTTATGTTACATAATCGTCATGACGTTCCAACATATTGTTAAAATTATTGCCTTTCTCAAAGATATGTAGAAATAAAAAAAAGATGTAGCACATTAAAAATCCTTGTTGACAAAGATATAAAAGAATGTTAAATTTCCCATTTCTTCGTTTGTTGATGCACACAAGTTCAAAGTATGTTATTTAAATTATTGCAGCAAACAATACAATTTTAACAATGAATTGAAACTCTTTTTTTATTTCAGGACATAAGTGAAAGAATGCAATACATATTGGTGGAACCCACAAAAAGAAAATTAAACACTGAAATAGACATTCAAGTATGGAACGACGATGAAAACAATATGAGTATTGTTGTTTCAGACAAGAAATATAAAAAGAAAATATTATCTAATGTAGAGGTATATGGATACTGTAATCCCTCGATAACAGAGCCAACCATAATACCAACGTTGCCTACACAACCATCATCTCTGCCAACTCTTCCTACTGAATCAACTCTTGCTACCTCTACAACACAGTCATCGACTTCTTCAACAACACAGTCTACCACTTTACTAACATCGTCCACATCTCAGTCAACTTCCTCGACATCCACAACCCCGGCAACTACACAGTCTACCACAATGTCTACACCGTCTACCACCATGTCTACGCCATCTACAACTGTAACAACGGGATCGTCATCTACAATAACTCTCCCCACTCGACCTACAACTCCTGGAACGCCTCCATCTACTCCTTCGACAACACCGTCTACCACCATGTCTACGCCATCTACAACTGTAACAACGGGATCGTCATCTACAATAACTCTCCCCACTCGACCTACAACTCCTGGAACGCCTCA